>JAOWAZ010531995.1:0-10334 GCA_028565935.1 Goniobranchus fidelis
GCATAGATCTAAAGCTGCAGTAGGAATAGCCATTATTTTAAATCTTGCTAACTCCGCTTCCTTTTAGTGAATTGCACTTGGGCAGTATCAAGGAATGCTGTGTATTAAATTCTCATGAAGCAGAGAGCCACTAAGCTACATAAGCTATTTCTGTTTATGGTTCAGTGAGATTATTGTGACGCTTATGAGTGTTGTGCTATTGTTTCAAAATGAGTGTTATCATTCTGATTTTGTGGTGATTCTGTTTTATTTACCCATCTTTTGTTCATAATTGTTAATGATAATATTATGCTCTATTCAGCGCTAAGTAATGAGAAATGCAACTACCATAAGTCTCATGAATGGACCACATGTTTTCATTTTATTTTATTTTATTTTAACGTCAATACAGTGTACATTGTGTCACTAATAATTTCTAATGATTCATTCTTTCCTTTTTATAGAAAGAAGCAGTTAACTAGGGGTACAACACCCTATATTCAGTTAAATTGGTGCATAAGACCCTGCATCAGTTAACTTGGGGCATAAGACCCTGCATTGGTTAACTTGGGGCATAAGACCCTGCATCAGTTAACCTGGGCTTAAGATCCTGCATCAGTTAACTTGGGACATAAGACCCTACATCAGTTAACTTGGGACATAAGACCCTGCATCGGTTAACTTGGGACATAAGACCCTGCATCATTTAACTTGGGGCATAAGACCCTGCATCATTTAACCTGGGCTTAAGACCCTGCATCAGTTAACTTGGGACATAAGACCCTGCATCAGTTAACTTGGGACATAAGACCCTGCATCATTTAACTTGGGGCATAAGACCCTGCATCAGTTAACTTGGGACATAAGACCCTGCATCAGTTAACTTGGGACATAAGACCCTGCATCAGTTAACTTGGGGCATAAGACCCTGCATCAGTTAACTTGGGGCATAAGACCTGACAATCAGTTAACCTGGGCTTAAGACCCTGCATCAGTTAACTTGAGGCATTAGACCCTGCATCAGTTAACTTGGGGCATAAGACCCTGAATCAGTTAACTTGGGGCATAAGACCCTGAATCAGTTAACTTGGGGCATAAGACCTGACAATCAGTCAACCTGGGCTTAAGACCCTGCATCAGTTAACCAGAGGCACCAGACCCTACAGTCTATTATATTGGGCATGAGACCAAGACAATAATTAACTTTTTAGCACAAGGCACCATGAACAGTGATTAGTTTGGAACATTGACAATTGCCCATAATTTAAAAATTGAGAAATAAACAATGACATTCTTATCCTTGGATATAGTGACAATTCACGTAGTTCCGATAAGAACATTGAGTGATTACGGATACACAAACCAGTCTTCATATAAGTTGAGGTATAGAACATTATCTACCATTTCCGTTGATACTGGCAACGGTCTATCCTTGAGGAGTACCAACACAGCCAGAATTTGAGTACGAGACCCAGACAATAATTAACTTTTTAGCACAAGGCACCATGAACAGTGATTAGTTATTGGCGTCCTCGCTTTCATGGTCGGTTGGTAACAGGAGATTACACGAATTCCATGGTCACCGTAGGGCAAGCGGCTGACAATTAAATTCGTCACAGTTATTATTAGTGTAACTGGGGTGGGAGCGATAACGAAAACGAGAAATAATTCATTTTCTTACAATCAATTTCAGTCCTCTTTAACATGGATGTTGAGAGACTTATTAAACTAGGGTCTCAGTTGGAACTGGAAGGTGAAGCTTTTAGAAAGTGGGTAAATAGACTGATAAGCCAAGATGATGAAAGAAAAGCTAAGGAGAGAACATCAATACCTGAAGAGCAAGAAGTAAAACAGATAAATAGAGCTACAAAGGCTAAGAACTGAAAACTTGTCTCACTCTGAAGGCATGAAGGGAAACAGGACTACGCTGTCCGCAGCTCCGTGAGGCGTGAAATTTCCCCCTTTTAATGACGCAAGGGACAGAATTGATGCCTACCTCCCACGTTTTGAAAGAATAGCTGTCCTAAATGATTGGCTGAGAGATGATTATTCTACTCACATGTGTACGCTTTTGTTCGGTGTAGCGCTGGAGGAATACACGCGACTCTACGAAACAGAAGTTAGAAGCTATGACCTATTAAGAGAAAGGCTTCTCAAATGCTACAATTTAACAGCAGAAGGCGATTCAACTGGCTTCTGAATAGTCGTCCCGAGCAATCAGAAACAATGAGCCAATTCAAGACAAGAATCTCAAGAAGTGGATTGAATTGGATGGGAAGGATAAATTCAATGCAGAAGAAGTCATAGACTTGTTTAAGATGGAACAACTACAGAATTTCTGCTCAAAAGACTTGGTCAGTTTCTTAAAAGGCAGACAGCCAAAAACATCAGAAGAAATGGTGTGACTGGTTGAACGATTTGTAAAAGCGCATGGACAAAGAAGAACATTTACTAAGAAAGACAAAGGTCACATCCATAGACAACACGAAAGGAAGGAGTTCACACCAAAGCCCCCCTTACTCCAAAGAAGAGGTGAGAATGACTGGAGATATGCTTTGCATCCTACCAGCAATGCAAAACGGTGCACTTATTGCAACCATACAAACCATCGTAATGAAGACTGTTGGAGCAAACAACAAGTCCAAAATAAAACGAACAAACAGGCCGCAGCCACCACAATGGAGGCAGCATGCACATATGACAATATGATTTATTACCATGAAATGCAGTTGCACTATTGCAGTTCTGTCGGCAGCTTGCATGAAGGATTGCCAAGTAAGGGGAATGCCGGTCTTAGATTGAATGTTCAATGGTAACAGGTAAAGGTGTTGCACGACAGTGGTTGTAGCGGTGTAGTTGTTAGGAAGGGACTCATAAAACATGTGACAAAGATAGAAAAGAAAGTACAGGTGTACCTTGCTGATGGTTCTACTATAGCAACAACCTTGTTGGAAGCCAATCTGGATTGTACTTATTACACGGGTCGCGTGACGTGCATAGAAATGGAGAACCTACTCTATGACGTCATTGTGGGTAACATTCCTGGCGCAAAATGCCCCGGCATGGCCCTTCCAAATGAAGAACCACAGAAAGATAACAGCAAAGGCGATAGAAACGCATGCATCTAAAAAGAAAGCCTGGAAACCACTATATTGACATCGCAAGAATCTGAGATACACATAAATATCACAACAGAAGAGTTGATCAAGCTTCAGCAGGATGACCTAACTTTAAAGAGGGCTAGACAAACCGCTGCACGTGACAATGGAACAGACACGAAAGGGAACAAATACTTTTATAAAAAGGGTATCTTATACCATTATTTTCAATCCCTGCAGTAGAGCATGGGAATGTCGTTAACCAAATTGTAGTGCCACAATCGCTGAGGAACACCGTTATGAAACTAGCACATGGATGTCAAACGGCGGGTCACCTAGGCATGAAGAAGACAATACAACATATTTTCCACAGTTTTTTCTGGCCAAACATTTGGGTAGATGTCCACCAGTTCTGTAAGTCGTGCGACCAATGCCAACGTTCTGTACCAAAAGGTACGACACCAAAAGTCCCCTTGACAGAAGTACCTCAAATTTTAGAACCATTCAAGGTCATTAAAGGAACAGGTGCCAAGAATTATGCAAGCGATTTTGGAAGCATGCATAAAACCTATCACGCCAACCTCCTTAACCCATATTATCAAAGGGATACAGAAACACTTCCGCACGAAATTGGAATATTACAAAGATCTGTGGCTGCCGTGATAGATGGTGAAGATGACGATGACATCAATCTACAAAACACTCATAGACTTGTAGGACCCAGTCTGATCCGACAAGAAACATTCAAAGATGTCCACATCAGCACAAGTCCTAGCAATGAACAAAACAGACAACCGAAGACTTTGCTCCAAGAATATGACAGCACCTTGACAGATGTTTCAGGACTTACAAAGTCCTATATATACTAAATGAAACTTACCTCCGATGTTTCGATTCGAAGGAAGCCATATGCAGTGCCGGCAACATTAAAGGTGACATTACGAGAAGAAGTTGACTCCATCCTTAAAGCCAGCATAATTGAACCATAATCGTTATAATTCATAAGTGAAGCTTTTTTTTTTTTATGGGAAAACTATACAATGTGCCTTTTTACGGACAATAAAGATGTATTCAATTCAATTCAAACCATCCGATAGCCCATACTGCTATCCATCAGTCATTGTTAATAAAAAAGATGGATCAAACAGGTATTACGTAGATTATAAGGTACTGAACAACATCATGATGTTCGATTCCGAACCAATGCCCCAATTTGACAAATTGATTTAACAAGTAGGTTCGAAATGAAATTATATGATGAAGATCGATCTGGCTATAGGATATTCTCAAATCCCCATTGCCGAGACCACGAAACCTAAAACAGCCTTTGCGAGTGAGTATGGTCTAATGCAATTCACTGTGCTACCGTCTGGTCTGCAAAGATCTCCTGCAGCATTTTCCAGATTGATGAGGAAAGTCTTACACTGATTGTCAAATGTCAAGAATTCCATCGACGACATTTTCATTCACCATGAAACTTGGGAAGAGCATCTTGCTGGGTTGAGAGCTATGCTAGACCGATTACGCGCTCATGGACTTACAGCCAAACCATCTAAGTGCTACATTGGTTTCCCTAAAGTGGAATTCTTAGAACATGCAGTTGGTAGTGGGAAGCTCATGCCGCCCTTAGATAAAATATAAGTCATCAGAGGCAAAGCCACCAAAGACAAAGAAGCAGCTGGTGTCCTTCTACTGTCAGTACGTTCCAAACTTCTCGGCAAAGGTCAGCCCCTTAACAGATGCGACAAGAAAAGGGATGCTGAATAATGTAATTTGGGGAGATGCATATGTCAGGAGTGATCTAACTTTCCCTCACATGAATTTATACATATAAAACACGTTTTTTGTGCATGCTTGATGTTACAAGAGAACGAAAACTTTCCATATATGAACTGTCCCCCTCCCAAATAGCCCCTATAAATTATCAGTGTTGTTAAAACTTCAATACGAACTTGTTGGCTTGGTGTTTTGTTTGATTGTCTCTACGTATACACCTCGTTGGAAGTTCTGGAAAACCATGACGTTTGAGATTCCGGAGCTTCCGACATAGATATGGAAAGTTGTGAAAGAGTAAGAGTAAAAATATAATAAGCATATAAAGTGAAAGCAAAAAGGTCACCCATAATTTCTACGGAGAACCTGATAGAGATTGCTGTCATAATGCTGATTTGAAATTCGGGCTTCAGGTATATGGAACTGTCAAAATGCGAAAGTTTTTTTTTCCCAATTCATTTAAAACACGGATAATGAAAACAGAAGCCTGAAAACTGTTAAAATTCAACTAGTCCATTCCCTCCTAGATTTCTGTTCATTCTCAACTGGAACTCTTCAACAGGAATTGTATTATGAATATTCAATGTCTTGGAACCTGAGGGAGAAGAATTGTACCAAATATAAATTGTCTTACTCATAAAATGTAACGACAATAAATGGTCCATGTTCTAAAAAGACTTTCTCATTAAAAAATGTACTTACCATAAATGTAATATCTTCCTGATTCTAACAACAGTTTTTGTAGTATTTTAATGCTGAGGCATAGGATTGTCAATTTTAAAATCAAATACTATACAATAGATTTTAACTCCCTGATGGCCATGATTGCAACACATGTGGCCTCACAGCATTACTGATATACTGACACTATTGCAATCTCAATTCCACAACTTTTCCCTCTTTCTATAATATCTACAGTATGACAATAGGAGGCTCACACTATACACTGTCATTCTTCCTACAGTTTTCAGTACCGTAATCACTATGACAAAACTTGCAAGCTCAGTTTTTGTTTTTATCTTGTCTTCTGATGTCATCACCAGAGAGTCAAAATGGCTGCCTCCAGTGCTATCAAACTATCAGCACACTGAACAGGAAAATTTCACAATGTTTCAATTTTAACTTTGGTTTTTTTTTTCATAAACAAGGCATTTCATAGACAATCAATGAACACTTTCTTATTTCTTTGATTACAAACAGTAATAGTAATAGTCAGAAGGTATACTTGCATTTTGTTTTATTTCAAAGTAGTGAAGTTATAAACATACTCACAAGCAAAAAGTCTCACTAAAAGTGTATATATGTTATACTGTTCATTTCAAGCATAAAAAGAGCATGACTTTTTTGCTTTGAAATAAAAAAAACCCCAGGAGTTATGATTTTTTAAAGATATGTAATGATTTTGGTGGTTTTTTTAGCTCACTTCTTGAAAAAAGTATGGCTGTCAATAAGTTAATTCAACAAAGTGCATTTTTGTTGGCTTTGTTAGATGGATGTCTGTGATTTTTCTGAGGTTTCAGTGCACTTTAAAAGAAGATGTAACCTACAGAGCTTAGTGTTGAGAATATAAATCTACTGACGAAAAGAATATCATCAAACACATCCGGTCAATCCTCCTCCCCAATCTTTTTTTACAATAATTTTTTTTAGTGTTACCTTGGCATACATTAAGTGTTGGTACACAGGTGTAATATTATAAAGAAAAGTAGGAAACAACCAACATTTGCTTTCAAATGTTAAAGAGATGATAGTTTTATCCTATGTTTAATTGATATCAATAGGCAAAAAATAGGAACTTGCCCATTACCCACTCTTTTCATGAATTTTGAAGCCACAATCAAAACCTATGAAAAAGATACACGTCTAAAACCACATACAAGACAAATGTTTGGTCAACTGAAAGTCAAATAAAAGCAAATAAAAAAAAAAAAGAAGTCACTTTATCTTATTTATCTAAATTAGATCTTAAAAGAGTGATGTTACTTAAAAAGTGATGTAATCACTTACTTGACCTAATACACTTGTAAAATATAACTTATGAGAAGTAAACTTGGTGTAATTTAAAAAGTTATTACAACACTTACTTGCACTTAATACAAGTATAAAATACAGTCTGTCCCTCATCAGCTGATCTAGTTTGTCTTGTTGTGTATGTCATTACATCATGATTACATCGAGGACAGGGACGTTCCACCTACAGTCCAAGAAAACAAATTATTCAAGGTAAAGAATGCCTGATGCTCTGGAAATCCTTACTGTAAATCTTGTTCTGGAATGAACATTCTTAGGCTATGACAAAATCCAAATCACGACAAGCCCTTGTAAACAAAGAATAATAATACACATATATATGTATACAAGAGGACTCCAGATCAACTCTGAATTACAACATGATGAAGAAAATTAATATCTGACACTCTAAAGTTAATCCCGTACCCATGACTGAGTATAGGGGAATTAGGGGTAGAGCCCTTATTATACTAGGCATATGGCATAATGTGGTAGTTTTCCATTGCTTTCCATGCCAAACTTTACTTCGCCAAGTCTAGAGAGATCTAGCTACCCATTTATACTGCTGGGTAAACAAGGGGCCCCGAAAAAATCCACTGCCCGACTGGGGTCGAACTCGGGCAACCTTGCACGGCAGTCAGCCGCTCTACCAACTGAGCTACTGGGCCGATCGGACACTAAAAGAGTATCTGACACTCTAAGTACTCTAAATCTATTCACTCAGATGTAAACATTATCTGCCTGATTTTCGCTAAACACTCATTGTCCACTTTGACAGTTACATGTATTTGAAAACAGGCAATCATCTCAATTTGTTTGCATGCAGCTTTGTCCATAAATAATATCTACCATTCCTTATGAAAGAGACTTCAAAGAAAGAGAGCAGATGTAAAACTTGCATAAACTCAGGCAATAATCTGATACATGATATTACTGGATTTGAAATTAGATAAGTTTCTCTCAAATAATCAGTTTCTCCATTTACAGACTCAAAGCTTTACAACGAATGGGAAGAGCTATATATTTAATGTTTCTCTATTTGCATGAAATAGATGAAGTCTTTGGTTTCTTCACAGACCCATAAAATGTGCGGAGCTTAATTTCAAAAACTATCATGCTGCATACCGACATATCTGACAGAAATCAGTTTTCTATTTTGTTCTCATAAATTGACTACTAGAAACTGTATCCACCTGTTACATGGTTAAACACAACTTTCTATGATCAATCATCATTCTGATTAAATGTAAAATCGGTTGGTAACTTTAAAGAGGCTCATCATCAAAAGTATTTTGCATCTATCTCGAAAACACAAACGTGCAGATACGTTGGTCTACCATTGGGAGGCAGCATGAACACTGGAAAAAATAGTCATTGTCAGAATGTGATTAAAATGCTTTAGTAAACAGTTTGTTCATTTAAAAGTAAAATTAAAGCAAACAAGTGTAAATAAATAAAGGATATTGTTCTCAATACTCACGGTGGGCCCTATAGTACTTTGAGCATCCTTTTCCTCAGCGTCACTGGTTTCTTCATGCTGATTCTTCTTACTTCGCTTTTTGTGAGCATTAAATTGAATGGTGAACTCTTCAACCATTTCAGCATAATCTGAAAAAAATATAAAAATATAGACAAAAATTGTTCTATATCCACAAAAGTAATGTTTACAGTTCTTTATGCTATAAAAAGAGAAATTTCTTTTAATCTTCCTAAATGATAAATTCCATTTCTATCATTCAAAAGAGAAATAGTCATTATTTATGCCTTGACCTTAGAAACAGAAAAATCTCTTGACTCCTACAGACATATTTTCCCTTCAAATTGACAAAAATGTGAAAAAAAATTCAAAACTCAAATTTAACATGAAATATCATTTAACCAAAAAACAAGAAAATCAGCACTTTGTAAAAAAAACTTCTTCAAGGCAATTTAAGCTCTGAGTTAGGTTTGCTTATATAAATTTCTTTGAAGAGATCCTGCATAAAAGCTAAGTCTCAAAACCAACCTTGTGTGCTTCGCTTGAATGAGCAGCGTTGACATTCAACGTGAGTTGCTGTATGAGACACCATTGGTAGGACAGAGCCACAGATAGGGCAAAATTCAAGGTTGGACAGAACTGGGAAGGTATTTTGTGATGATGTTGATTCCATAATTAATATAAATTGATGTCATATCAAGACAGGATGGATTGGAAATCTGTGTTGGAATAGAAAACATTTTGAAAAACTTTATTTGGAGATGGAAAAAAATCTAAGAAAGTTTTAATTTGTCGTGTGTCTCCACTTTGTACAATTATTATCACTTGTCCCGGTTAACTCCAAAAGACAAATAGAGCATCACGCACTGTCTGTTATTGTTACCCGTTACTATTTTCGTGTTACATGTGCTCAGTCCTAATTCACCCTTTTGGTTTGTTCCTTTCAGATTCATTGTAATCATTGCTAGTCAATAAAGAGCACATAAACTGAAAAGCAAAGACTTAGTAAAGTTATTTATGATTACAATGACCATCCAGTAAATACACGACCAACGCCTCAGTCACCACTATGTCAGTTCCTAACCAAAACATCTTCTGCCCTGCCCCCAACTGTGCAACATCATGGGATCCCTCTGTTGCCCCTGAGGTACTCCTGCGTCTCATTGACCTGCACGAACGAACGGCTCATCCAGCTGCTGCACAATCATTGTCAGTCTCAGCTACGCCAGCTAAAGCAGAGAAGGTGAGACGACCCACAATATCAGCATCGGGCACAAGTGAAGAATGGGCTTACTTTGAACAACGCTGGTCCGACTACAAGGCAGCAACCAAACTGTCACCCCATGACACAGTCTACCAGCTACTCGAATGCTGCGATGAAACCCTTCGCAAAGATCTTACCCGAAGCTTCAGATCCCTGACATCAAAGGATGAACAAACTGTCCTTCAACACATGAAATCCTTGGCAGTTCGCCAGGAAAACATTATGGTGGCCAGACTTCAGCTACAACAGATGCGCCAAGATAGAGATGAACCAATAAGAGCTTTCTCCGCTCGCTTGAAGGGGCAAGCCAGCGTTTGTCAATTCATAGTGAACTGTGAGTGTGGAGCCCATGTCAGCTACAGTGACGAGATGATTCGTGATACCATCATCATTGGTTTAGAAGACAATGACATCCAGCTAGATGTCCTTGGCCACGTTGACCAGGAGATGTCATTGGAGGACACCATTCGGCTCATTGAAGCAAAAGAAAGTGGCAAGCGTTCTGCCAGCCGAATTGGACCACCCATATCCCAGGCTGTAGTGGATGCTGCCAGCTCCTACAAGAAACAGGAAAGGAAGCGTCTCCAACCCCGTCCACCAGATAGGAGACAAAGTGGTGGACCAACTCCAGTTTGTGGCCACTGTGGAAACTCCGGACATGGCAGAAGGAGACAAGACCGTGCACTACATTGTCCTGCATACAACCACACGTGCTCAAAATGCGGTATTCCCC
>JAOWAZ010532106.1:0-10334 GCA_028565935.1 Goniobranchus fidelis
GAGAGAGAGAGAGAGAGAGAGAGAGAGAGAGAGAGAGAGAGAGAGGAAAGGGAAGAATGAAAGCCGATAAGGACATAAGTTCCATCTATTATTATCTTCATCCTTGCTGTCGTCAGCATCAGCAATGTCATAATGATCATCTTCATCCGCTTATAACCATAAGCAGCACAGCAATTTCAAAGAAAATATCGATACGATGAGTTAGGAAACAACCGACGTTTCCTTTGAAATTCATGGCCTGTTCGAACAAAACGAAACATTGAATTTACAAGGCCCGTCTAGTATCCATTTTCTGATATGCTGCTCTCTTGATCTTCTAAGAAATTAAAAATCGTACAAAAGGGTGACTGAAGGTTCACTTGAACTCGAATTTCCGTTTTCTTTGAGCTCTTCCGCTCTAGAGGAAATAAAACGATCCGCGGTTCGAAATCGGTCTTGGTTTGGAATGAAAGCTTAGCGATAATGTTTTGTGATGCGGGAGGCCCATGGCATTGATCTGAGCAGTTTTCCTCTAAAATCCACCGCTTTCTCGATGTTTCCTCTTCAAGTTGTGTCAAGGGTCTAATGCAGACAATAATGACATTTTGAGGTTAAGTACTGAAAAAGATAGTAAAGGGCTCTTACACATCGCTTTTTTGCCAATAATTAATAAACATAAATCTTTGAGTTTTTTTTATACGCAGAAGGTTTGGCGCGAATTACTTGTACTTTATCAGAATAAGAACATCAATAAAACAAAAACAACAGCAACAGTAACAACACAAAGTAACATACACAAATAAACAAATAAATACACTAGACAGCTCTTACACCGCCCATGAATAAATAAACCAAATCTTGTTTCTTTTTTTTAAGACAACATAATAATATACCAACTGTTCTTACGGAAGAAATTAAAAATAAAGGATAAAAATGTCGAATACATTAACGAATTAATATTAGAGCCATGGCATTGACAAATGCAAGCATACATCATCACTGACCATGGGCCAGAGAGGAGGCGTCGCATCAATATATCTATAAAGCCATTTATTACCCCAATGTACACAATGGTGTCATCTTCATGATGAATAGCTGTTGTCAACCCTGACGGCGTTGATGTTTACTCCAAGAGACAATACGATATTTCTAGGTCTGTTGCCTATCAATATTCATAAAGCCGAAATATGGAAAAATACAGACTTTAAATAAGATGTAAACTAAAAAAAAACAAATAGACCGTTTTCATACAATGCTTATCTTCTGAAGCATTTTGAAGATGGATTTCAAGGCTTCATGTTAAAGTTAGAGACAGCAAAGCTGCTGTTTTTAAGAGTGGGATTTGGGAGATATAATGATTTTCATCCTTTTTATTTGTTTAAAGGAGACAAGATTATATCAAAGACAAACATACCCACACACACAAACATCACCACACAAACAAAAACAAGAACAACCAAAAAGCAAACAAAACCAATCAAACAACTTTATTTATTGATCTGTAAAACTTATGGAAGTAGATAAATAGAAATACTATATTACTTCTTAACGCGCCGAAAGCGCTGGTGTAGGAATAAAGTCTAGTGACAAAAGAAAAGGAGACGGGATTGCGATTAAACTGTACTACCAATTATTTTTTGTTCTTTAGAAAAATGACATTCTATTACATAAAATTGTATTAAACTTTAGCGTTCAAACAAATCTCGTTTGCTAGATTTATCCCGCAGAACGTAGTCAGTAAAAAGAAAGACCTTTCTGTTGTTGATCACTTCTAGCACTCTTTTTAAGTATTTGAGTTCTAATTTAGATTTAGATCTAGTTGTAAGCATACCTTGATTTATTTTAAACTAGGTCTACGGCTAACAGAGTTATTAGATCTGTATCTAGATCTAAATTCATTCTAGATGTATTTCGTTCTAGGTCTAGGCTTTCCTTGTTTTGATTCTCAAGATGGTCATCAAGAGAACAGAGAGTGAATGTCAGCAATTTAATGCTGATATTGTGTCAGCAATAAAGGATTGAATAAATCCAGCTTGTAACCAATCTATCGCTCAGATCCTTTTGAAATCTTGCATGTGAATACAAAATTGTTTTGCAGACAAAAAAGCCAATTTTTAAGTAAGTCAAATTTAAAATGATAACGTTATTCTGTCTTACAGTAGGAGGCGGCTTTTTGTGGCAACGTGATATATGTACCCTGAATAGAATGTTCATATGAAAAACGTTAAAATCAAACGTTGCACATTTTGCCGTTTGTGTTTCTTATCTAAATGAATGAAGCTATTTAGTGTTGTGATTGGATTGGAGCAATGTTGAGATAAATGTCACCTTTACATTTGCCTGTGAGAAGTTCAGATAAAAAGCAGAAAACGTTCCACAAATCAAACAAACAAACAAAAAACCAACGTACAGCAATAACACAACAAACATAACAAATAGAACAACAAAAAAGTACCTTTATGCAAGTTCGCAGAAACACAACGAAGAGAGACTTTTGTCAAAGCAAAAGTGTATCACAAAGGAAAGTTAGGATGTCATCAAAAAGCTCATGTTGGAAACAGCTTTTACGTTCCTAATTTAAATTTTGGCCTAAGTTTTTCTCTGGATGGATGCTATCCCTGCTGCAATACCTGTAAGAAGGGACAAGTCTTTTCTAGCCATCCTTTTCGGTTGCATTTAGCTGGGAGGCTCTCACATTTATTATAGTGGCGACTGTCCACCAATCACTGATGTAACTGTAAGACCCAGAGACCATTGGACTAACAAAGCAGCAGCAGTAATCAGAGTAGGATGTTGTAGAAATGAAACTGCAGCAGTTTTCTATGACGATAATGATCAGGAATGTGCATATCTCGCCAAGCAGATTTGCAGAAAAGTGAGAGAGTTTCGATTGAAATAGTAAATACTCGTCAGAGGAGAGATCAAAAATACGAGGTAAGAGGAAGAAAGGGAGACCCAAGAGAATATGTATGGATGGAATTTAGGAGGATATTGTGATGTAATATTACTGATAGAGAAGGGGGGTGTTCAAAACTGTCTGGAGACGGAACATTCGCTTTGGCAGCTACTAACTGGATACGCTGTAAGAAGAAGACCAGTCTCAACATTAAGAAACCCTCCCTGGTAAGAAGTCTTTCTCGGTGATTAAACTTTGACCTCGCACAAAAATTTCTAGCAGCCTTGAGAAGCCAAGTTATTTGAAAAAGAAAACGAAATCCTTACAAAAAATTCTTAAATAAATACAGCGCTCAATCACATTAGCATATTACATTGAACGTCTGCTCATAATGATCCGCAAAGCCTTTGCTTCGGTGACACATCCATCCTTGAGGTCACGTTCATCTACATAATTTTGAAACGCTATCACCATAATATAGAACATTTGCATGGCCTGCCAGAACCTTTGTCTAGAACGGATTGCATACAGGAATAAATACGAGGGAAATCAGTCTTGTATGTATTTTGTCCTTTTTAAAAGCGTGTATTGGATCGATTCGAATTTTGTTGGTTAATGCTTCATAATCCTCCAAACCAACCCACTCTATTCAGCAATACAGCTTCGTGATTAGTCCGTGCATATAATGAAGCAGTGGCACAGTGGTAGTGCGTAGGTCTTGCAACCTAAAGGTCACAAGATCGATTCCCGGTGTCGGGATTGTGATTTAATCCTTGGGCAAGGTTATTTAAACAAATTGCTTCCGTTTCGCAGCGCTGTTCTTACGGCTGGCGCTCGGATTTCGGTTAAACACCAAAAGACAAATTTCCCTTCGGTGATGAATACAGTGGTAATTTTAATTTCTGACGTCCATGTGCCCGCCTCTGGCTGTAAATTTCCACACTTGCAATGGCGAAGAGGCCAATTTACCAAAGCAGAGAGATCGCTGCCAAAGCCCTACGCCTGGCAAATTAAAAGTCCTAAGAATTCTCACCTACAATGGCAAAGACGAAATTTTCCTCAGCAAAGAGATTGCCACCGAAAACTGCGCCTTACAAATTGAAATTGCCATAAGAATTCTCACTTACAATGGACAAAGACGAAATTTATCTAAGCAGAGAGATAGCCGCCGAAAACTGCGCCTTACAAATTGAAATTGCCATAAGAATTCTCACTTACTATTGCCAAAGACGAAATTTATCTAAGCAGAGAGATCGTCGCCGAAAACCTGTGCCTGATAAATTAAACATGCTTTAAGAATTCTCATTTACAATGGCAAAGACGAAATTTTCCTAAGCTGAGAGATCGCCGCCAAAACCCTGCGACTGACAAATTAAACATGTCCTAAGAATTCTCATGTACAATGGCAAAGGCGAACGTTTCCTAGGTAGAGAGATCGTCCACGAAAATCTGTGCCACTAAAAACGTGATTAGAGTGCGTTCCACCTATTGTGAAATCGATTTTTGGAATAAATTTTGATGTAGTTGTTGTAAAGAGACCAGATTTTGACAACCTATTTAACTGCCTTTGTCGCAATCTACAAATGTACACTTAATGTGTCAGACAAAAAAAAGAAAAAAAATCATTCTCCTTGTAATTCAATTTTTTAACAAGTGACAAAGTTTTTAGGATTTATGTCTTAGATTTACACCTCGAGTTCCATCTAAGTGAGATGTGTAACATCGCTTTTAAATTAGATAGAACTATTTGCGTTTAATTAAAATTAGACATAGGACTACGTTTTGATTAAAAATACACTCATGGGATTATGGGGGACACATCTTACCATGCTAATCAAAGCTTACTATAAAGCCAAATTGAGACCAGATCGTGAATAATAAATCTCAACTTTTAGATCTACTTGGAGTGAGATGTATAGGTCTACATGAGAAAAGAAAACAGTCGAGATAACCTGATAATCTTTATCTATTCGAAATGAAAAAGTCTAGATCTGGAATTCAGATCTGGATCTAGGTTTACCTAAGAAATAAAATTCATGGAGAGGATACCAAGTCATTATTGAACAAAGCACAAAAAAGACACACCATCAGTATGTGAGCTGAGATCCAACAAGGAACAGAACATGGATTCCAGAAAAGAAAAAAACCCTCTCCCCCCAAAAAAACCCAACAACAAACAAACAACAACAAAACAAAAACAAAAACAAAAACAAAAACAAAAAACCCAACAAACAAAAAAAATCAATTAAACAAACAAACAAACAAAACCCCCCAACAACTTTTGCTTGCTAAGTTTTATAAAAAGCATTACATAATTAGAGAGAAGCTTTTCGTCCAACATATATGGAGAAATATGGAAAAATTAGAACATGGGCCGTATTAACTGCTTTATTGATTGTACTTCCTTGTCATTTTCCATACTGAAGTTATTCCAGAAAAATCTGTTTCACGCTATGTGGAACAGACTAATTCTGTAGGTATTTATACTTTCAATGACAAAATAGATAGATCGGCACTGAAATGCACCCATAGTGTCGAGAAGAGGCAATTTCTAAAGAAGGAAGATCGGCCTCAAAACCAGCACCCCTATTAGCATGCACACATTATCATGTCCCCAAAGCGACTTGCGTTATTATCTTCTATTCAAAATATGAATATCGACAAGGCAAATGGAAATAATTGGAAACAACCATTTGCCATAAAGGTAATGACTAATTGTCCACAAGAAATGTCCCATTTCGAGTGTTTTCACGGAAGAATTATGAACGTTGTTCAAAACATCCAAGCTTGGCCTTTTATCATCCTGCTGCACAATACGTCTCCCGTAATCTAACGGCATAAATTTCGTTTCTGTCACTCTTATCGTGTTATCCAGCTAAACCATTTGGACAGATTATTTCCATCATGCAGGGAACTCATCATAATCTAGCTGGAAGTTTTGTCCTATAACTATTTTCACCAAGTAACTCATAAATTCATGCAAACTTTATAAGATGCTATGTCGTATGGTTTTCGTCTTTTTGCGAAGAAAGTTTGCTTTTGCAGGGAAATGGATTAATCAGCATACATACATTAACATGCAAATATTTTCTTGGTTCTTCTGCCATTGCATCAATAATGATGAAAGTATCTGTATGTGTGTGTTTGTGTGTGTGAATATGTAATGAAATGACCTTCGAAAACACATTTTGCCCGAGAGACAGACATTTAAATCTAAAGATATTAATACGAGATATTGACTGTCAGCTGCTGAATGATAAAGGTACATTATATTACCAGGTTAAAGTACAAGGGTAAACTTTAAGGAATAAGCAATAGCCTTACCGAGTCTAATAAGTATTTGAATTTGGTCTAAAACCGTTTTTAAAAATACCCAAAAGGACCTTTATAGATAAGGCTCCAACACACATGCAATGTTCTACCTAAGGGTGAAAAAAACTATTGACTGTGCCTTCATTGGTCTTTTTTCTTCTTCTATTTTCATATTGTTTAGTTTCTACCCGATTTAGGGGAAAGTAGCTTTTCACTTTGGTTAGAAATAAGACTACAAAATCAAGTAGGATGTTTTGGTGACATTCATTTTTAATTTGGTGAGGCCTTTCGTCCAGCAAATAATAAAATTGTTGAGAATTAAAAGCGTTTTGTGTAGATCTAAGTGTTTTGTTTGGGTTGATATTATAAAGCTTCATAAAAGTCATTAATAAACTTCATGTTGCCGAAAAAAGTATTGCTGTGTGAGTTTGTGTGTGAAGGGTGTTTTTTTTTTTTATGTGTATGGACTTTTAAGGCAAATGGACTGGGGGTGGGAATGCGGCAGGAATCTGTACGTTATGAATTAGATTTACAATATGTATTATATGACCAAAAATCAGACACACATTTTTTGTTTATCTTTTAAAAAGTAGTTCTAACGCTGCAAAATATGCAGTGAATATTCCTACTCCTATTCTGTGTTCTGCTGATAAGGCGTAAGTTAATTAAAAGTAATCATAACAAAACATAACAGGGTGTATACTATGTAAATAATTAAATTTACCGTTTCATTCGTCTTTTTCAGACCAAGGAAGATAGAACACAGAGGACCCCATCAAAAGCCACCATCACCACTTCCTCCGTATGTATTTAAGGTTAAATATTAAAGATTGCTTTCATCTTTATTTGTCCTCGTAAAATTTCATATTTTACTCAGCTTGTCTAAGTAAAGAATATATACTTTTAACAATGTGAAATAGGTGGTATTTTCATTAACTGTTTGTGCATTAACCAGCAATGACGTATGTAAAATCAGGCTGAGGTTTCAGTTCTAAACAAAGCATCTCTTTTTTATTCACTGCATTTTCTTAGTTTTTCAATGTCTCATCAAATATAATAGTAAATAATAACAAACAAGTACTTACCATTAAATAAAGCAAATTTTATGTTGGGTCGTGTAACATCGTGTAACAATGCGAACCATAGAATTGTTTTCCTTAGAAAAATTGTCTTTTTTTCACAACATATTACATTCCTCCTGAATTAATGACATAAAATGGATATTGATATACCTCCCATATTGCAACGAGGCCTCACAGTTGTTACCGGTAAGCAGGATACCCACATGCCTCTTATTCTTTCTTTTTCCCCCCCTTTTTTAGTGGGTGGGGGGAAGGGGAAGATTGACTTTCAATTATTTTTTTATGCCTTTTTTTCTAAATGAAAAAAAAATAAACAAAACAGAATAAAACAAACAAAAACAAAACAACAAAAGCAAAAACAACAGCTATAACAACAACACCACCAACAGCAACAAAACAAAACAACTAGATAATAACGCAAAAGCGGACGGCTTTCAGTTGGTGTTGCTGGAAGAGAGACACTCTTTTTAATGGACGTCTTTACCTATTTCATAAGAAAAGATTCCGTTTTTCTTTAAAGAAGATATTCTGTCATCCTTGTAACATGATGTATTGGATCAATAAGTTGGCCCAACCCTGTAATAAGGCAAAGTCCATATTTATCATTACAGGCACCTCAACAATATATTGTCGCATGCAGTCTTATTATAGGGTATCATTCTCCCATAGGATCCAAAAGACGTCAATGATTTAAAGAATGCTGTTGGTACAATATCATTATGGTTTACCCGCTGTCATAACAAGAGTCGTGGGTCTCATATTCTTGCCATAAGCCATTTATTTAGTCCCCGGAGTAGTCAGGGCCAGACAACTAGATTAAATTTGTAGAACAAAGGATCTGATAGATTGGGGCCCCTTGTCGAAGACTAAAAACAAACCTCGCAAATCAAATTGTCTAGGTAGTTTTGTATATATTATGATTCTGTATCTGAACAGTTAGGAGGTCTAGATAGTTTTATTTTTGTTTGTTTTATATTTCCTTCATGTTTATTTCAGGAGCCCTTGAAAAATAATATCACATTTTTATTAATTTTCTTCCCTAATTTTTCTGTCTTTCGGGGCTACATTTGTTTATTGGCCACTTATCTCTCTCTGCTTCTCTCTATCTCCCTCTCCTTTAATTTATCGTTCTCTCGTTTTCGACCATATCTCATCGAAGAAAGAAAAAACAACCACAAAACCAAGCCTTCGTTTAACGTCTTGTCAAGTTCTTTCCATGCACGCTTCAACTACAATGTCATATCACCCATTCCAGTAGAATTAGTGGTACAATCTTACTAAGTACAAACCTCTATGAAAGGAATTCCCTTCAACAAATCAAGGAGCCGACAAAGAATCGATAGCGCAGTGGTGAAAAACATTCACCTTTGAAATATATATCTTGTTCTTTTTCTCAACCTATTAATGAACAGTGTCATCAAATCTGCTTTCCTGAGCTAAGTCCATCTACGCGTACACCCACACCAACACGTTCAAAAATGGTGAGCAAACAAGAAAAGCAAAAGCAAACACCCATGACCATGGGCTAGGTTTATCTTTTTTTAAAAAAATGACAATTCATTCCCCTTCCTTTAATAAATCAAGCTCATAATTCGTCGTCTGCTATTTTCAGGGTGGAGAAACCAGGCCCAGGGTTTATTTTCGGCTTCTGGAAAGAACGTAAGTGGTATAGACAATATTTGTTTGGTTATTTTTAGAGAGAATGGATTCCTGGAGACCCGACGAAACAGATTAATTTTGGTTTTTGCCGAGAGAAATACAATTTCTTTTCCCACGGTGACAAATCGAACACTATTTGCTGTAGTCCCTGTTTAATTTGTTCACCCTCAATTTCAGTATTGAAATTCAACACAAGAACAAACATGGTACCACATTAAGCGTTAAATGGTCTTAAATACTTGTATAGCCTGAATCGACGCTACGTTATCCCAATGCTGCAGACAATCATAACAATAAACGAAGCAAGATTACATGTTCAAATAACAAAGACCACAAAGCATCATTTAAATAATTCGCAGTATGAAGCGAAAATTGATTTTTATCCCAAAAAATGTAAATAAAAAATCCTTACTGCAAACACATGAGAGACTTCATGAATTCGAACAGCCGAAAGAGAAGTCAGCATAAAGGAAACTGCGTATCAGAGATTATGATGAAGAAGGTCCGCGCAAAAAAAAATCTATCTATCTATCTATTTATCTATCTATCTATCTATCTATCTATATCTTCTCCTACTGAGAAGCCTTTCATGACATGGTGTGTCATTAGGTATTAAATATATTGTGTGAAATGTGCTGAGAAAGTAATAATACAAACTGTCGCTTAACAGGATTTCAACAAGGTTTAAAGTCACTGGACGATTTCGTTATCGGGCAGATGTTACAATATTTTCAGACTGCTCGTAGAGTAAAAAACAACAACAAAACAAAATAAAACAAACAAAAGCAAAACAGTCCAAAGCTATGCAAAATAACTAGAAAAATGTTTTAGCAAATCAAAACAAACATGTTGTTACACGAATAAAGAGAAAACCAGCATCGGATATAAGTTGTCATAATGAATGAATAATGAATACGAGGAACGAAAAGATGATATTATGCATATCAGATATGTCTGTCAAAGGAGGGTAATCTATGAAATATCTCTTCAGGAGTGCGCGTCAGATAATATGCATCTGTCACTACTAATACCAGTCCGCGGCTTATGGTAAATCACGACATCGTATTGGGATCTTGCTAGTCATATTACCAATCACTGCTTTTCCAAACCCTGATATGAAAGAGATATCACTGTTTCTCATAAAAATTCTCAATGCGAGAATACGCCTTTCTGCACCGTGCAGACAAGCATCTCATCTTTGTCTGCTTTTTTCAATCCCTGCAAAATTGCCTGAAATCGTCCGTGCTAGCCTTCCCCCCTGACAGAGATTGTGTCATCTTTTCGTTCCTCACTGTCCAATGCATACATCTTCACGCTTGCATTGATTTTCCCATCTCTCTCTCTCTCTCTCTCTCTCTCTCTCTCTCTCTCTCTCTCTCTCTCTCTCTCTCTCTCTCTCTCTCTCT
>JAOWAZ010532217.1:0-10326 GCA_028565935.1 Goniobranchus fidelis
TTCAGCTTTATGTTTCCCTTTTCTTTTTCATTCCCTGAACATGTAAAATGTTATAATTTAGAAGCTACCTACACCATTCAACATAAAATTGATGAAGATTCTACATGTATGCATGCTCTCTAACAAAGTAGCTAGGAATATGTCTTTCAGAAAGGAGGTGAATGAAAATTGTATTAATATCAAAAAGTAAACCAAAAACAAAAAAAACCCAAAAACAAGTGATATCCAAAAAACAACCCAATAAACCTGACAATTCTGTAAATTTTCAATACAAGTAGTTGCGTAGTAGCAATAAAGGCATAAATTTACAGAAAAGAATAAAAATTATTTAAAAGGAAAATGTTAACAAAAGCATTCACTGTTTATTGCACAAGGTTTAACATAACAATAACTTACATAAACTCTCTTAATCATGTTTCCTTTTTGTTGGCTGAAAAGCAATACGGAGATACCAAACATACACCAATATTATGGCAGGTATGAATGAGGACATCTGGTCCAGGTTTATGATAAATGTAAGATAGAAACTTGTTTCTATGTTAGGAATAGCTAAATAGCAATTCTTCTGTCATTCAATGTTAAGCAAGATCATGCGATGGTCGACATGAGGAGAATGAAATGTTACACATCATAAACTTAGTACCAAACAGAAAGAAACCTTAATAGAATAAGACTATTGTATGGAAAATGCGACAGAAAACCGTTATATTATCTATTAACTTGTATGAATAATTCCTTGGAATTTTTTGGTAATATTCTACATCAAAGACAGTGACTGAATAAAATAGAAGAAGAGAGGTCAAAGTGAAACAGTTCTAATCACATTTTACAACAAAGAGAGAAAATGATAGTGGCAGAAAAGAACAACCATTTTGACTTTTTTTTACTAGGACTTCTGATTTTGATTAAATTATACAAATTAGTTTGGTTTTCATTTTTGAGAGTAATATAAAAATCAAGTTAAAGAAGACCATTCTTTGATATTCTCATATCCAGAAGTAAGGAAATCTACACGAGACAAGACTTCAGTCTGCAACATTGAGACAGGTTTTATTAAGTATATCAACAAGGGCCCATTCACTCAATGTTGAAAAGCACTGGAATAATTTTAATACTGCTGATAAACAGTCGCTTTATCCAGGAGATACAGGCAAGAATAAGGGTACTTCCGCAGAAAAAGCTTCAGGCGCTAGGAGTAGGAACCTAGTGCCTGAAGTCTAACATGAAAAGTATGTAATTTATTCTCATGTGGTACACATAGTGAATGCTTTGACTTTCTAGCCACACATTGTGCACCACAAATAGAACGGGCGCTTTGATTTAAGGCGCCAGTCGTCTGGCACTAGTTTCCTAGTGCTTGAAGCTATCTCTATGGACGTCCCCTTATACAGCAGGACATATCAATGAATTGCCATATGATAAACACCTTTCAATATCATCCTACAAGAAGAAAGTTTGTATTTTCTATTACTTTTTGTGATAATTGGAAACAAATTTATATATTTTCAACAGAATTTGTATAAATGCCTACATCTGATATTTTGTTTTGTTTTAACAAGAGCGCACATTTTGTTAAAAGAGGACAAATTGTTCTCAGTTGTGATAATTCACAAACTTAAAAAAAACTGAGATCCTATGATAAGAATGGGACAGTATTACAAGAAATTAGATCATTTTGCAGGACACCATTTTCAAGTGTTTTATACTCCAAAGAAATAAACATGTAGAGTGCAAGTAGTTTTTGTTTTGTTTGAGGGAATAGAAGAATGACAAAAAGTATCACACAAATGACTTTAAAAAACCCAACATTTAAAAAAAAAAAAAATATGCAAGGAAATCATATGATAATGACATTCATCTTTTGATAGTGTAGAATCAATACAATCAATTTGTTATTAAATATAACAATAACTGGCCATATTGTGGAACAGTTGAATTTGAAATACAGAGTTACTTTTTGCAATGTCTAATGAGTTTTCCTTTCAAAATAACATTTAATTTCTTAAGGTCTAGTGAAAAATTTTCAACATTTCGATGGGGTTGCCAAGGCTTGGGTATTTATCTCTTTTTTCGTTCTTTTAAAACAAAAGTAGTGGTTGTAAACTACATGTAGAACTATATCGCAGGAAATAATTTTAAAAAGAAAAATTAGCTTTTAAATAGCTCTAAATCCACTATATGCTCGAAGTGCTGTACAAGTGTTCCCTAGCAGGCTTACCTCCTAGGGGATATACAGTAAAGTGTAGCACGTTTTGAGCAACAGTACCAGTCTATTATTAGGTGCTCATTTAACACCTGAGTCTAGTGGAGCAATGAGGGTAAATTTTCCTGCTTAAGGAAAAAATACAAATAGTCGCTGGTGGGAATTGAACCAGGACCTCCCGACATTTTTTAATCATTGAGCCATCTGTTCCCCAATAAGGTGAATTCTCACTTCAGCTTTTTGAGTTTTGCAATTAAATCTAAACATCCATTGTCACCAGAAGCTTTTATTTCGGCATAACTCTATGGTTACATTGACTTGTGACAAATCCTAAAATTGATACATTTTGTTGGGATTGCGAGCACAGTGATGGCTAGCATTTGGGGTCAAGGGGCAAAATGGCTGAAAAGGACTGGTCTAGAGAAAACAGAAATTTACAAATAATGCAAAGCAAAGAATATAATAAATAAATAAATATATTTGCATTTTGAAATTTAATATTTAAAGGAAAGGAGTGTGAAGAACAGACAAAAGATGACAAAAGTTCAATGCAGAGAAATGTACAAGAAAACATAATCCAAACAAGATGAAATGCATGAGGGTAAGAGGTATCTCTTAATAATATTTACATGTCCCATTAAGTCATCCTACTTTTGCCATGAATCGATATCCATGTTCTTTCAATAAAAATTAAACAAACGTAAACTGACCAACTGAATGTTATATATAATGGCTGGCAAAAGAGCCTTAAAGTAGAAAATGCAAAGCAAAGGAATGAAAACAAAGAAAGATATAAGACATATCTTCTTTGATGCCCATACATTGTATAAGAACCTCTATCTCAAAGAATCACCTGTACGTTTAATGGACTCAACAAAAGCACTGGCCAGCAAGTGTTCCAAGAAAAAAATCAAATAGGTTTATTTTCAAATAATAGTGATAACAATACAGAAAGAAAATGGAAGCATGAACAAAAACAAAACAAAAAGCGACGACAGTAAACCCACAGAGTCTCAAATGATTGTTACTACCACAGGCACATTTCCTGTTCATTAGTAGGTGAAAATATAATTTCAACATTGCACTTTTTTGTTAGAGAATCAGAAATCAATTCCCTGTCTCTTTCCCTAGAGAAAAGCG
Source organism: Goniobranchus fidelis (assembly GCA_028565935.1). NCBI lineage: Eukaryota > Metazoa > Mollusca > Gastropoda > Nudibranchia > Chromodorididae > Goniobranchus > Goniobranchus fidelis. The sequence goes on from JAOWAZ010532217.1 coordinate 3,344, forward strand.
AAGGAAATGAAACATTCTAAGTAAATCAATCATATTATTCCTTAGTTTCACTGACCATAAATGGTTCATAAAACACCTGGAATTCTAATGACCCTAAATATCAACAGGGGAGGTGGGGGATAACTCATAACATGGTGAGAAAGGACGGCATTTTAAAAAAGCAGCCATGGAGTCAAATGATTTTATACCAATAAATAACCTTTGTGTTCATTTACAACACATAATTATGACTAATATTCACACGAATAAGTACAGAAAAAAGAGGAGGTTTTCCTTTCTCGTTTTCTAAAATGTAAATCAAACTCACATTTGTGTCTTTTGGATGTTTTTCATTTTGTCATTCTCTTATCTCAATAATCAGATGAGATTATTTTATAATCTGATATTCAGTTATCTCATAATTTGAATTTAATTTGTTCTTGACTAGTTGCCTTGTTTCACTGAAGTTCAAAACTTTCCCCTTTTATGTCCCCATCACCATCAGCTCCAGTTTCACCAGCAAATTCATCATCTCCCTCATACTTGCAATTAAATGAAACTTTTAGGCGTTTGACTTTGGCTCTGTGGTTTTTAAACCACAATTGTACATTTTTAGGTTCAAGTTTGGGAAATTTCTGCCTATATTCACACTTATTCAGCTCTTCACAGAACTTATCAATCATGAATGCTGAGGGATGAGTGTCCTCCTTAAACCATTTTTCAAGCTTTGGAATTTCTGAGAGTGGATCAATGAAAACGCGAGTGCGACGTTTGCGAGGTTCAGAATGTTGGTGTGAATTTTGTTGCTGCTGATGCTGCTGTCGTTGATGATGATGCTGATGATGATGATGATGATGGTTATGTTGGCCAATGGAATGTTGCATGGAAGAAGGAGATGGAAGAGGACTTGCTGAATCCAAAAGGGAATTAGGAGTTGTCTGCCCTTGGTGTGGCGTCAAATGAGAAGAAGTGGGAGTCGGTGAGGTGGAGGATGGTAGAGATGAGGAAACAGATGGCTGAGAATAAAATCTAGGATCCATTGGGTAGTAAGCCATGGCCAAAGAGGGTGCAAGTTGAGGAATGTGGAGGGGTTGTCCCATTTGTGCTAGAGACAAAGCAGCCATGTTGGCAGCTGTGAGACGTGACACATTGTTATGCATAGCTGAAGCATAGTCTGCAACGGCAGCTGCATTCTGTTTCATTCTTATCTTCAACTCTTCTTCTGAGTCATAGCTATCATTTGAGTTGTCCTCATCACTGCAGTTTATATTGCCATTATTTTTGGAGGTAGGAGTTTCCTCCTTTTTTATCTGACCAAGCTCAATATCAGAGCCATGATCAAGGTCATAGTGTTTCTTTTTATTTGGAATGACTGGATCAGAATTATAGAGCTGCTCATCACATTTCAATTTCATATGCTGCATATGATGAGGTGACATTATGAATCCATTGTCTCTGTGATGTAAACTTTGATCTGGGTATGACTGCTCCAAATCTTCAGGTTTGTAAACAGTTTCCACATCGCTAGATCTAGAGCTTGGACGAAATGGAGACCCTCGATGATTCTTGTTACTCATGACATTTGAGTTAACATTGTTGGTATTGTAAGAATTATTATTGTAGACATCCTCAGATGTTGGAGGTATCTCCCTTCGCATTTTTGATACGACATCCAGTAAGGCTGGAAATCGAGGTGGAGGGCACTGTCCAGTGGATTTCTTTTTCATTGTTTCTCGTTCACTGGAAGGGTCTTCAGGAGATTCTGGGGACATCTTTGGCATTGGAGGAGAGTAGTAGTAATTTTCACAGCTTTCACCACTTCCCATTTCATTACTTGTGGAAGATTTTCCAGATTCTGACAATGTCCGCTTTGACACAGAAAGGTCATACGGTTCATCGCAACCATTGCCTACGCCAGGCGCAATACTACTGACACCATTTTCGGAAGAACCAGCATTGCCAGACCTGGACAAAAGGTGGGGATAAGGGTGAAAAGGAATCATGTAAACAGCATTTTTATTAGGCAGATATGGAGGGACTGTTTCTCCTGTACCTGCCCCACCTGAGCTTGTATTATTGATATCTAAATTTTCTTCATTCTCAAAGGAATCATCCATCGCTTTTGTGGCCCTTCTTTGTGCTGCTCGAGCATTTTTGAACCAATAGATAATATTAGTCAAGTCTAAAGGTCGTCTCCCTTTTCTGGACTCCAATGTGTTGAGCTCCTGCATAAATCTCATCATCTGCTCTCTGGTAGGATGCTGGTTATCACTGAACCACTTTTGCAAGCGAGGAATCTCATGTTCTGGGTCAAATGATGTGCGGATTCTTGTTTTGCCAGGCATAATCCCCAGGTAAGGATTAGAAGCATGTGGCGGGAAATTCATTGCCAGATTTGCATCACAGGCTGAAAGCGATGTCTTATCCAATCTGTCTGGGGGATGCTCTGATAAAATCTTTTGATTTACTGAGTTTGGCATTTCACACTTTGGTAAGTGTTGTGAAGGAGGACAGTGCTTTTGCTGGTTCTCATGATGGCTTTGTGAAGACATAGATAACTCATGTTTTGTATTAATGTGCTCTGATTTGATTGGATGATTTAAATATTGCATGCCACTGACTGGGGTGGCCTCATTCTTCTTGGCTCCCTTTACTGAGGAGGAGGAAGTGCAAAACAAGGAGGACTTCAGAGGGGACATAGTTTTTGGCAGTGAGTTAGCTTGTATTTGTGTTGAAATTGAAAGCTTGTCATCATGTGGAATATCGACTTTTTCTGATGCAGATAAAGCTGTAGTAATTGACTTTTGATGTTCCTCAGAGGATGGCTTAAGAGACGACTCCCCACAGGACTCAGATTCTAGAAATGAAGATCTTTTCTTTATTTTTTGATTGTACCAAGCAATGAAGGCAGTACAGGCTGGATCAGGGATTTCTTGAGAGAGATTCCCTTGAGCTATTGCTTCAAGTAATATCTGGAAGAGTAGAAGATAGAAATAATTTACCTTAAGTCAAATTAAAATCTTTCATGGAAAGCTAATAACAGCACTATTATGTCATACTAAGTTTTAGGATCTTTAATTTTAAGAAGTTAAAAAGAGTAACGTTTCACATTCTTTTTCAAGTGATGAGAAAATTCAAAGACATCTATCATCTTAGACAGAGCATTACAAATAATGTTAAGCATTTTCATTTGAAGTCAAAGCCAATCTTTCCCAAGTTATACATTATCATTATCAAATTTTCATTGTATAATTGTTTTCTCTTTCACCTTATCATGTCAGGCACAATACAGTTTATTGAATATCTGAGAAGAATATGAATAAGGCAGAAGATATATTATCTACATGAGGAGCAATAAAAATAATAGAGAAGTTATACATGCATTTGAGATAAAATACTATGCTGCCCATCAATGAATAGAAAAAAGGGGAAAGTATTTCATCACAACTGGTCTATTGCTGACCCCTGGCATAATTCAGCTTCATGACTTGGATGGGCTCCAGGAAAGTTTGAGGAACAGAAACGAAAGATCATGGTATGCACTTTACTGGAGATTATATTTAAGCCTAAAGGTAAGAGAATATTACATCTAAACAAATATTTTAAACTTGTTCTTAAAAAGAACGTTTAAGTTGCTTGATAATATGACCCTTATGGTACTTGAAAAAAACAAACAACAACAACAAAAACGAAAAATTAAAGCAAAGGCACCAGAAGACACTCTTGCACTATTAAGTTTATATTGCATTTTGGCATCACAAACAAAAATTATTTGGAACAAATTTCACTGAATCTATTTCTATTATGTCGCTTCAGGAGGCCAATAATAAGGTTTCCTAGGAGCTTTTAATGATATATGAGAGCCAACCTATCATATGTTCTGTTGAAGGTATAAGGCGTCACATCAAACCGCAATGCAACGATATATCCAATCCATCATCTTCACCCTTTGAACAAAAATATTTTTTTAAATATCCCAACATCACACAACTATAACTAGAAAGAAAAACAAAAACAAAAACAAACAAAAAAGCCCTTAATCCCACTCATCCTGGGAAAAGCTGTCTGTTCTATGTGGACATTATTTTTCTGGGATCTAAAAAAAACATGGGGGGATCAACTTCAAAACAACAAGTTTTAGTAGTACATGTACAAATGTTATTGCCTCAGAAAATTGTGTGGCTACAGTAAATGTTACACATTAAATGATTAGTATTCACTGAGCATTACACTTTTAAACAAAACAGCACTTCACTGCAAAAAAAAAAAAAAAGCTTTAAGGAATGTTCATTTTTCAACATTTAGATCTATACACACTCTATCAATGTTCAATGCAACATATGATAATCACACCACACAAAGTTTCGTATGTAAATATATCTCAGAGAATCTGTTTAAAAAAAAGCTTATTACTTAATCACTGATTCTGTCTGACCAATTCAATGTTAAGACATATCTACCTATCTATCTGTCTTGTCTGTCCGTCTGTCTGTCTATCTATCCGTCTATCTATCCGTCTATCTATCTATCTATCTATCTATCTGTCTATCTATCTATCTATCTATCTGCCTGCCTGCCTGCCTGCCTGCCTGCCTGCCTGCCTGCCTGCCTGCCTGTCTCTGTGTATATGTGTGTGTGTGTGTGTGTTAACACTGTAAAGCTTTCTGTTAAATGGAAGGACCAACATTTTTAATCATTCTGATTCCACCAATTCTATTTGTTTTGAAAAAGAAAGCAAAATACTGTAAAAAGACAAAAGAAAACAAGATAACAAAAACATCAAAGGAATGCATTTTTCCCCCCCGAAGTAATGTAAGTCCACATATGCCAAATCTACCACCTTATCTTAATCCATCAACTTTGTACAGACAGAGAGACAGACAAAACTATGTTTTCCTATAAAATAAGCCATTATGCACAGTTATTTGTCTCAAGCTAACAGAGCATTATAATACAGGGTGATCCAAGAACAACGCAACCCATGGGGCCTCTAAAAGCCCATTCAATAGACTTCAATGCACACCAAAATCTCATCATTTAAATTGTCGCCTCATGTTGAATGTCTGCATAATGCACACTTTCAACACTTACTACTATAACAGTAACATGTATAGGGATTTAAGATAATTATTGGATTTTCCCTATGTTCCATGGGTTGCCTGATAAATGGAGCACCCTGCAGTCATCACAAAGATTGAATCTCAAATGCTTTTTATTTAAGATTTACCTTCTTTCATTCATGACATGAACATGGGAATGTGACAAAAGCATGCATACCAGAATGTTTATGACATACATAAGTGAAAGCTTTCCAGTCCTTCAGTTCTAGGAATATATGTGTTACAACTTGTGAAAACTTGGTTGTGCAAATCTGAACTTATAACCACACATTAAAAGAGCTTATATGAAAAGTAGCAGGTACCAGCATTCCCCTAATATATAGGCCAGGCTTTTTTTTGTTTAAATTCTAAAGAGCATATTCATTTTACAAACAAACAATTCATCCAAACAAGCAATTATCCTTACATGTGGAATGGCATTTGCTATGTGTATATTACAGCACTCTTTGTTTTTGTCCAAAACAATCTGAACTGGGCCCATATTAACCAGCACTGTTATTTCAATTTTCAAATAAAATCACTCAAAATCAGACACATATGCACTCATGATTGAGTTAGAATACTAAAGTCTTACCATGCAACATTCTGATGAAAATAAATCATAAAAGTTACAAGAGAAAATAAATGTTGAATTCGATGGGCAATAGTTTATTGCAAAGAAAAGTTTGTATTATTCTCCACAGAGGAAAAAGTATACCTTTAAAATGTGAATATTTATGGACCAATCTTTAGTGCACTTATAAAAGGTGTCATAGATCGCCCTCAAAAGGTTCATTATGTCAAAGGTTAAGATTGCTGTTAAAAGAGACCGAGGTCTTAGTCAAAGTTGGCTGATTGACTCCCCCAGGATATTCAATAGTTATACCTTGTGTCATGACCTTAAACATACATACATTTTCTATAAAAATAGAAACAAAAAATAACATTTATAGGTACTATGACTTTGATTAACTGGACATGAAAGACAAAGAAAAAGTCTGTATGCTACATTTCTTATAAAATTCAACCTCTAGGTAGAGAGTCCTCCTTTATATGGTGCTCTTTGTTCATGCTATTTTTTATAAACTACTTGGGCCATAAAATGTATGGTTATACATTTTTTGGTCTCGCTAATATTAAACATACAAAACTATATTTTATTTAGGGTTTTTTTCTCTCAATACAACGATGTTAAGAAAAAAATTTTTTTTACTTTTCTTCTCACTCTCTGTTTTTATTTGTCTTAACGTTTTAGGACAACATCAAAAGACAAATACTACTGTTACATTTACCATGCTAAGGTAATAACATACCTTGTCTAATGGGCAACCAGTTGCCAAAAGAAAATCTTTTGAATGTTTGAACAGAAGTTGTACCAGCTTTTGTTTGACATCTTCCTGGGAATGGTCACTGATTTTGCTGAGGACAAATAAGAGTTTAGACAAGTTTTGTTTAATGAAAATCCAAAGAGAAATCGTCATCCTTTTAAAAAATAATTATAAAAGGTTTATCCTACAGGTGATATATTTGAATGCTTTTTTATTTTTAAGGATATTGTAAGACCTCAGATATTGGGACACTCTTGAGAGATTGAAAAATCGTCCGGTTTCCTGATTTCCCGGGGAGAAGCTCAGACCAATGGATAGTCTTATCATTGCATGCTAGCCAATGAATACATGCCTTTAATTGTTCTGCTGAGGTTGAACAACTATGCAGCCCTGCCTCCAACACTCTTTTTGACCATTGAACAGGAACATCTTGTCTGACTTAGCATGGCAATGAATAAACTTCGTTACACAGCTTTATTATTCTTTCGATGAAAACTTCGTGGAGCTCATTTTCTCAGTTTGTCCCATTGCTTTATGAAACAAGACGACCATCACTCATTTCAGGGTTGCAAGAATC
>JAOWAZ010532328.1:0-10325 GCA_028565935.1 Goniobranchus fidelis
ATAAAATAGTTGTTCACATTTTTGGTGGTAGAGACTTGAATGATATTTTTCGAAGAAACTCTTCTTGATTGATTTCTCCTTTTCTGTACGCTGAGATGAGAGCCTGTCTGGTTGCTTCCCGCTCGCGATGACGTCTTGCTTGGACCCTGCGCTCTTGAAATGCTGATCTGATTTTTATATTTGTCCGTAATTGTTCGTCGCCAAGCTTTTCCAAAAACAAAAATATATTTGGATGGGATGATGAGAAGTTCTTGGAAAACTGATTATGAAAACTCTCGCATGCATTCGTTGTTCTGATAGCAATATCTTGAGAAGCCCAAAGCGTTGGAGGGTATCTTGCAGAATCCGAAATGTAGTTGTTAAAAACGTAGTCTGCAAACTTGCATAGTAGATCACTTTTTGAGTTAGGACAATTCTTCATCACGACTAAAGCAAAGCAGTCTTCAACTTCATAGTGATCCAGAGCTGGGAGACCGAAGAAGGACTTAAGCCAAGTCGATGTTTCTGAGTTAGATTGGAATTCGGCTGCAAGTCCGATCTGTTGCAGCTTTCTGTGCCATGCTTGGCCTACGTGAAAGTTGCAGGCTTTGATTTTAGCATCTGGAAAGACATGTCCACAGGAAGAAAGCATGGCATCTTCCAAGTCAAAATGGAAAAACTCTGGATGGAGAGAACGATTACTCTCTCTACACATGTGTCTCAGCATCTGCAAAACACGGGTATAAGTAGCTTCCTTTTTGTTCGGTAGCAGGGCGAACAGGCATGGTATGAAATGTCCATTCCGTGTGCCGTGAAATGTGTATAACTGGTAAAAGTAGCGAGGACAAAACTGAAACGTTCCATCTGCTAGGATGTGAGTTGACGAGGAAAGAAAGTTCAAATTCTCCACTGTAGTGATTAAGCAAATCTGTAAGCTTTCATCTATTTCCATGATGAAGTCGGAATCATAGTCTCTGAGAACAGAAAGTACTTATCATCGAGGAACGAAAAAAACCGGCGCAGTTTACTGAACACAAGGTTGGCCAATTCGGGCGGCATGTTACGTAGTCACGGATCAAACCGGCGCAATCTTCCGTACCCCCAGGTCTATCTCTTTGTTGTTGTTGTTTTGTTGTTGGGTTGTTTTTTTTGGGGTTTTTTTTGGGGGGGGAGGGGATGTCTTTGTTGGTCTTTTTTTTTTTTTTGTCTAGGTCAAATTAATCTAAGTAATTTTCCAATACATACATCTTTGTTGAATCTCTGGTAAATAAAACTTTATGGACTTATTGGACTTGTTTAATTTTCATAATAGTGATATTTTCACGCTCTTGAAAACCTACCTTTTCTTATTCTGTTAACCGTATCCCACAAATTTATTTGAAAGTATACTGAAGTTGAAATAATAAGGCTTTGAGAAAGTATTAGTACTTAATGATGCTTTCTCTTCCGAATACCTTAATAGACCAGAGAATAATCCCCTTTAAGGGAAAGAGTTACAGATGATTTTAGGTTGCCTTTATGTTGACAAGGCTGTAAACAAATACCTGAGGGAGATCGTGTCCATTAACCATAAATCTAAACATAAACATCTCTAAGGGAGTTATCAAAAGTATGTTTATTTTGACAAGATATAGACAAAAGAACACAGCTATATATAGATCTAGTGAAAGGAATGCAGAAGTAATGATTCTAAATTGTCATGTTGTGGACTAAGCACAATATTAACAGCAAAACCATGATAAAAAACCTGGGATTTTATAATTTCAAAATATTCTACTTCTTTTAAAATACAAAAATTATGAAATGATAAGAAAAGAAATAAAATCTGCTAGATGAAGATGTGGGCGTCAGTGGCTTAGATGATCACAACTCCGCACAAGTCGAGGGTCAAGAGGCATTCACCATGGTTGGTCAGAACAAGCATGCATGACTGCATTAGTTCAAACCTCTAGTGTGCTGTTATGCTCATAACCACAAGTCATTAGCATTGTGTCCTTGGTTAAGGCACTTTACTTCGCTTACCTCAGTCGACTGAGGTCTGAATGAGTGTCAGGCTTTTAAGACAGCGCTGTCTCTGTCAGAGAAAAAAAATTATTAGCGCCTTACAGGCTGCAAGTCTGGTTCCTAATGTTCTGTGTTGCTGTTGGTCAGGGGAGTAAAATGTCATTGTGAAGCACCATGGATTGTGTGCTTCATTAGATGTCATCTATTTTTTTCTTTTAAAAAAATTCTTAGACTTAAATGTTATGGTGGCAAAACTGTCTTGAGTGTGCTTTGTTGTACTGAGATACATGAAACTCTTAAATGAGAAGTGATGACTCTGTGTTATTTACAGAACAAATGACAGGAGAGTCTTTCACTCCTAAATATGCAACATAAGACCTTAAGACCCCCTTTACCTTTTTTGCTTACCATCTCAACATTCTGTCTCATCAATGGCACTCACGATGACTTGACCAGCAAATTTATTCACTTTATAAAGAAATTTATAATATATAGAGCAATGTTTTATATTTATCTTTATGATCAATCTTTTGACCCATAGGTTGCCTTATGATCCTGGCATGGATCTTCTTTGCCTCCATCGGCCTTTTGTTGACAAAATACTACAAGCCAATGTGGCCAAACAAACGAATGTTTGGTCAAAGATATTGGTTTGTGGTGAGTTTTTATTTTAAGTATCTGTCTATCACAGTGTTTTTGGGTGGTTTTTTTTGGGTTTTTTTTTTGGTGTGTGTGTGTGTGTGTGTGTGTGTGTGTGTGTGTGTGTGTGTCAAAATCATTGTGTCTATGGCAGTTGTTTGTAGCTTTATTTTCACCCATAAGTTATTAACAAAATTGTATATAAGATTACTCCTGTCTTTATTATGTGTTTTAGGATGCAGATCATGATGAGAGTAAAGTATACCATTTTCACCAATGAAATTAAACTGACAGTAATGTTTTTCTCAAATATAAGCACCACAGAATACTGAGTGCTTTGAAAACAAATTGCTGCCCAAAAACTCTGTAGGCCTACGTCAGATTTAATTTTCGTAAGAAATTAGAGGATGTCAAGGGTACTGTTAATTTTTATTAAGAATATTGTAAAGGAAAAGAGAAGACACTATATTGGCTGAATATTATGAAGAAGAGAATCAAAACAGATGATGAATGAGAGCTTTGAACGGGTAATTGAAGGCTAGGAGAGGGAACAAGATTCAGAGAAGCATTATAGAGAACTATCCTGAGAGCAAGGGAGTGGAGCTTCGATTTTTTTGTTTTGTTTTTATTATTGGTTTTGATTGTTGTTTTTTTGGTTGAACACTTGACGATTTTATTATTTCCCTTATTTTGTCAACAGGGCCACTTTAACTTCATGTCTATGATGTTCATAATTTCTATCATTGGCATCATCCTCATCTTTATAGAAGCTGATGGATACAGTGAGGTAATTTAAACCAGAAAAGAATTTTACAACCTGCTAAAAATTTATAATACTTTTTTAATGTCAAGTTTGCCAAAAATTTTCATTATTATTTGAAGCTCATTTATCACTGAAGTCATTTCACTCAACAACACTAATAAAATTTTGAATCTTGAATTTAAGTCCCCTTACAAATAAAATAAATAAATAAATAAATAAATAAATAAACAACAACAAAAAGAACTAGTGACTTCACTTGCTGTCATTATAAGATGGTGCACTTAAGCATTCAAATTCTTATCAATAATAGAATATTAGACTGATCATTTGGTTTACACTTAACGTAACAAAAGTTACCCAGGTTTTCCAATTGCTTATTTAGTGTTCTTTTTTTTTTAACTCCAGGTAAAAAAATGTTTAAACTGGGTCTTAAATCTAGATCACAACTCAGTGCCATGACGAGTTGGCAATCCTTTATGCCTTTTCAAGGAATTCAAAGCTTACTATTGTAAATATTGTCACTCCATCATCTATACCCACTTAGTTTTCATCCTTAAAATTAATCAGCAGTATTGACTGCTTGACAGATTTAAAGCTTATTTTGGGTTTATCTTTGGACTTGATATGCAGATTATGAATTTTACGACCTTACAAAATGCTTTTACATTTTATTGATTTCAAAACAATCAGCATTGAATTTTCTTTGATAACAATTGATTTCTAGTTTTGTCCAGGGACATCAAATTACTTCTGATTTATGTATACTTTTGTGATCCTAATGTTTGTTCTCTTTCCGTGTTGCATCTTTATTTCCAGGCCCCTGACTTGCCTCAGAAAGCTCATCCTATTCTAGGCATTATTATCCTAGTCTGCATTGTTATCAATGTAAGTCTTCCTTAGTATGTGTGTGTGTGTGTGTGTGTGTGTGTGTGTGTGTGTGTGTGTGTTTTTATTCATTCTTTAGGAGGGCAATGATGATTCACCTAAGAATCTGCTCCTTGGAAGATACCAAGGTCGGGTTCTTAGCAGATTATGTTCTCAAGTAATGCTGAACAGTGTGGATTTTGTAATTCAATCATTTATGAATATGAATAAAATGTTGAGTAAATAAGTGTTCCTCAGCTGCCAGTCTTTCATGTTGCTTGACAATTTTGGAAAATGCACAAACTCAAAATCTTCTCTCCATGATAATGATCTAAGAAATGTTTGATGTCTACTTTCTATGTATAGCACAACAAGTAGTTGTTAAGTATGGCAGCTCTTCATTCTTAGTTTACGACCACTTAATATTGCCTGTCTTGGATCAAGGTAAGGCTGTCAGACACCATGACATGATTTCCAAACCGGGGCGAGGAAGAAGCCTTCATTTTGACCAACTACGAAACCATCTAACTTCCCTAGTTGGCAGATTGAGACAAGTACTTCTACTTCTTCATTATAAAGGAGTAATGCAGTTTATCAATCATCTCTTGCTGAAATTACATAAATTATGATTAAGAACAGGAAGCAGTTCTTCCATTGGCCTCAGATAGGATATCCTGCAGAAAACCCTTGCTAACAATGAACTGCTATGGCAAGCCAAAAGAAGATGATTAATGTGAAACAAAATCATTCAATGGTGTGAAATTAATATTTCTTATTTCCTTCATCATTGTTGGCAGCTTCTGAGGCAAAGTGTTTAAAAAGTCCTTGATTAAACACAATTAAATATTGGCTTAATTTGATAAGATATAAGTTTCTTAGAAATTGATACAGCTGAAAGTCATTACCGATTAGTATAATGTTTTTCCAATCTTTAGCCAATCTTGGCTCTGCTGAGACCCAACCCTGATCATGATTGCCGACCTGTCTTCAACTGGTTTCATTGGGCTTTCGGAACCATTGCTAATGTTCTTGCTAGTAAGTTGAAATTAATTGTAATGTGTTTGCATGATTGGTTACAAGCAACTACCTTAGCATGAAAATGTCAACTTTCCTTTTTTGATAAAAGTTTGATCTGAAATAAAGATTAACTTGAATAATATTAGAGATATAAACCAAGAAAAAAGCAACAATAAACAAAAAAAGGGAAATGGCTCAGCGCAAATTTGAGACTTTTCTATTTTCTCATCTCAACTACCAGTCCCCCAGATCTTCATCGGCATGGATTTTGGCAAGGTCTTTGTACCATGGTGGGCCACCTGGATTCTGGTCATTTGGGTTATTTTCCATATTGCCATTGAGTTGACCTTGGAAATCCACCAATGCTGCACTTACAAGAAGAATAAAGGTTTGTGCCATCAATAAATCCAACATTTCTTTTCATATATATTTCATACTGTATTTGTCATGAATGATTAATATTCTCCTTTCTTTTTGTATTCCTTCAACATTTTGTTTCTCTTATGACATTAATCTACCTACAAAGAGGTTTTCATTTAAAAGTAAAAAGGGTAAATTTCCTTCTAGGACAATGGGGTCCCAAGGGGCGGACATTTATCTCTAGCTCCATGACATATAAAGTCATAGTCATGATCATCTTGACAAGGTGCCAGTTGACCTCAGGAAGGCTTCATGTCAGATACACTACACAAAGGGGAACTTCTGAAGTTTAGAAATTGAGAGGTGATGACAGAATATTGCGAACTTTGAGTTCTCATGATGTTTGCACAGTGTGAACTTGGCAATCTGGTAATGTGCATCTATGCAAAAGCAAATGTGAACATTACGATAGGCATCAGCTAAAAGGTCTTGTTCTCCTCTGCCTACATTTGTTTTTGTTTTTGTTTTTGTTTTTTTGTTTTTTGTTTTGCTTGGTTTTTTTTTTTTAGGAAAAATGCATCCAGGTAATGAGAAATACATTGAGAAATAAAGGGCATATTGATCCAATTAATTAAATATGTAAGATTGATTTCATCATGATAAATCTTTCCATTTTATGGCCATGTCCTTTTAAGTCTGGATCTGCCTATTAACTTGTTTCCTACTTGTTGGATGAATTTGTTTGATGTGTTCTGAATATCTTTTACTTTGTTGAAAATATTTCATTTGGTGCCATGCTCTTTTTATTCAAAACTTTTTTTCTGAGTATTTTTGTTTTGTTTATTTGTTTTTTTTTAACATATTCATTTCTTTTTTTCCTGTAACTCTTCCTAGAACGCAGAAAGAAACATGAGCAACTGAAACGGGAATACCCAAAACAGCACCATCCAGAACCTGAACCTGCCGTAAGTTGGGACTGTCATTTGATCATAATATAACGTGACTAGCATTCAAAGCATTCAAGTACAATCAGAACAAAATTTGTACACATACATTTGAAAACAATAAATGAAACGTGCACTGATAAACTCCCTGTCTCCTTCTGTCTCTGTCTCTCACTGTCTCTCTGTCTCTCTGTCTCTGTCTCTCTTTGTGTCTCTCTGTCTCTGTCTCTCACTGTCTCTCTGTGTGTCTCTCTGTCTCTCCGTCTCTGTCTCTCTGTCTCTGTCTGTCTGTCTGTCTGTCTCTCTCTCTTTCTTTCTCTCTTTCTCTCATAAAAAAAGACAGAATGCTCACTGAAAACAAAATCTGTCAGAGTAAATTTAGTCTTATCTTTTGGAGCAAAGTATTGAAATCCCATTTCAATAAGCGCTGCTCTTAACAGTCTTGTATTGTTTTCCTTCCCAATAACAGGGCCGCCGATTCAAGCGCTTCATGCTGTGCCTTCATTTCTGCATCACTACAGTCATCACTCTCATCATGATCATCATTATAGCTGTTTCTTAAATCAATCACCAAGAACAATGGGCCAAAGGTTTGATGGAAATCAATATGTACAGGAATATAATTTTGAAAGCAGTTGTCTAGACATTTGGCCTTTCAAATATTAATTTTTAGCCTTATTTACAAGTGTTTTATCTCTATGGATCAGGCTCCCAAAATTTGTAGAACACCTCATCAGTCAAAATCCTTGAAAATGAAGAATGATAGACAATTCCATTTGCTGTATTAAGTCAAATCAAATCAAATCATCAATTTGTATAGAGCTGAAAACTATCCACTCTGAATGCTCAGTAGCTCTTCACAATGTATTAGTAAGTTGCTAAAGTTCCAACAATAGCAATTTTCCCATTGGTTATGAGTTTCTTTTTCTAGATTATAAAGAATTCCAAATTGTTGGGGCACATTTTGAGAAAGACCTTTTGGAAATTTTTGTGTTTGAGATGGTGTGTGTTGTGCATGATGAATGCAAATTCCTGGATGGAGTCGTTTCATCAATAAATGGGACTTCAAATAAATGGGAGCCTGGTCATTCAGACGCTTATAAACAATACAGGCGATCTTGAAATCAAGTCTTGCTTAAAGAAGCAGCCAATGAAGAGACCTCAAAATTGGGATAATGGTTGTACGTCTTCATTTTCTTGTAACAAATCTGGCAGCATTGTTTTGGGCGCCTTGTAAACGTTGAATTAACTTTGCAGGTAGGTTGTAAAATAGAGCATTGGAATAGTCCAGGGGAGATGTTATTAAGAGTTGACAAGCATTTTTGTTTTTCAAAATGTAGAATGTTCTCTATTTGTCCCATTTGCTTGATGTTTAAATAGATATATTGTAATGTTTTGTTGATTTGTTCATTCATATTAAATTTTTCATCAAAGAAGAAGCCATGCCAGACATTCTTGACTCAGACCTTAGAAAGTCAAGCACAAATTTGCATGAGGGAAGACCTGACAATGTTGGCTAATACTGCTTAGACAGAAAAGGATGGGAAGGTTCCACAGATTATTAGAACTGCCAAAGCAACAACATCCATCGTTCATTGTGGGAATCGTGTTAATTTGTTTATCTCTGTCTACTTACAAAAATCAATCTGCAGATGCATGATCTTTTTCTCCATAAACAATTGAAGATATTGATCCCATTTTAAATGTTCATATTTGATTTAATGACTGAGAGGTCAGCAATCAGTTGAAGAGGCTTTTATGGGCTGTGAGTTACTAATTGAAATGAATTTATAAGGGAAACTTTTCATTGACAAAATCTTAACTGAACCTGGTTTGACATTTACCAGTCATAGTTGTTTTCCATCTTACCTTTGGCTCTCATGTTCTGTTGGCATTTCTATAGATTTTTTTTTAGCCGATTACAATGTGTAGTAATATTTATTCAGTTTTATTGCTTTGGCCTTTGGCTTTTTTACCATTTTTATTCTCATAATGTTCTTTTCTGTTATGATATTAGATCTTAAATTGCTGATGTGGATCTGGTTTTTGTAATCAAGTATGTGCTAAAAGATTCCAACATTACATCTTTTCTTGGTTCTTTCTCTACATATTTATGCATTGAGTGACTTGTATTGATTGATATTGAATAGTTAATCATTTCCCAAAGATGTAATTTACTCTTTTTTCTTGACATAACAATAACAGAACCATGTAGTACTGGTTCGATCCATAGATTTACATAATGCATGTATAGTTTTTCATATATCACTTTTAACCTTGCGTTCAGTCTCTTTTTAGATATTAGGAGTTGAGTTGTTTTTTTCCCCTTTACATATCTTTTTTTATCAAAGGGGTAAGGCTTGAAGAGGGTTGTTAGTGATTGCTTTAATGCAACAAATTGTTAAGAAAAATTTACGTAATCCAGATCTGATTCTTGTTTTGTATGTTTCTTTACTTACAAAAAGATTTTTATTAGTTTTATTTTGGGGTTGTTTGTTTTATTTATTTCTTTGTGTGTTTGTTTCTTTTTCACACGTTTCTCTGTATATTTCAGGTAACGTTTGCAGTCTTGTTAGCTGCATATTCCTTAGGGTTGGCTGCACCGAGCATAGAAGTCATCTCGACTGGCCGTGGGGCTGCTTACGCTGTATTTGAACTGATAGACGCAGTAGGTACTTAGGGCATACATTTACAGTTCTTCAATAAATTGGTGAAATGAAGTGTAATCTTTGGAATCTCTTAAAATACAATTGCAGTTGAAGACTCTAATATTCACATTGTGTGAACGTAGAATGACAAATTTGCTGCCAAATTGTACATTTAAATGCAAAATAGCCAACTATTTAAAGGTCAGCTACCTAATTGAGAGCCCTTAAACCATATATCATATCATATCATATCATATCATATCATATCATATCATATCATATCATATCATATCATATCATAGACAGCGGTAAGTACGAAAATCAAGCAGCCACAGAATTGTGTTTGCGTTCAGACTAGTATTATGAAGGGTCAACCACAATATTATGAAACGTATTTGTGTTGAAAACCGATTGAATATCTCTGAAAAGTATCGAATAAATCCTGTGTGAATCTGAATGGTACAACACATAGATTGTCGGCGGATTAAACCTCTGAAGTCCCGTTTTGCGAATCGGCGTATCAGACCTCTGAAGTTGACATGAGAGCTTTGGGTGGTGGGCTTTTGGGCGGATCAAACCGCTGAAGTCATGTTTTGCGAATTGGCGTATCAGACCTCTGAAGTCGACATCAGAGCTTTGGGCGGTGGGCTTTTGGGCGGATCAAACCTCTGATCTCACTTCAGAGCTTTGATCTGCCGACTTTTAACGCAGAGCGGACAGGGGTGTAGCTTACAAACCTCTAATGTTAATTCCCCCCCCCCCCCAGTGTAATAGCCTTTTCTGCTAAGTAAACAAATACTGATCACTATTTGACCATATTATGATCTCCCCGCCTCGTACAATAAGCATCACCATCGTAGTCTAAGTTTATCAACATAATTTAGGTTTAAACCTACGAAAAGCAACTTGTGAATTCTTAATGAATCCTCTTTTTGTTTTGAATGTCCAGATAAAGCTCCGCATGATTTCTATTGAATTGTCCATAGTCATAACTTTTATTGAAACGACCATCATGGCAGGCCTAAGTGCATAATAATAATCATCACAACAACGGCTACAACAATAACAACGACAATAATAATAATAATAATAATAATAATAATAATA
>JAOWAZ010532438.1:0-10325 GCA_028565935.1 Goniobranchus fidelis
CCACATTATGCCGTATGCCTAGTATAATTAGGGCTCTACCCCTAATTCCCCTATACTCAGTCATGGGTATGGGACTAACTTTACTTTTTTTTTTCTTATTCTTGTTGCGCACCAATTTCAAATTCTTCTTTCTTTTCTTGCATCTTATTCTCAAATGTCTAATTTGCCATTCCTATGAAAATTTGGTCATATGCTTGACTCCTGGTAATGTGGATCCAGATAGCATGACTATTGTAAAAGCTCATTTCAAAATACAAGTTAGAAATAATGAGGGAAAGTGAAAGGCAATTTGATAAATCTGTAAGACTAGGACCTATCATTATTACAATCACAAAAATCGGTACCTGGAAAGTAACCCCATGAACTGAAATCCATTCAGAAAGGGAGAGAGCAGAAGACACAAGACTGTTCTCAGCACTATTCAGGCAGGTGCTCACCAATGATACAAACTGGCTGTTCTGCATCAGTGGTGGAATGACTGTATGATTAACAGTACTCATTTGTATTAATGATTACAATATAATTGTATTGGTTACCTGAATGTAAGTCAGTAATAATAACAAATGACTTTCTTAGAGTTGTACAAGTCCCTCTTGTTCTATTTTTAATATCTCTGGGCTATTACTCACATTTTGGATTGGCTTTAGGGTCTCACTTCTACTGTATAAACATATCATAAAAATCCTGTGTTCATTGTGTTTATACTCAATAATCAAATGTTTTAAAGACATCATTGATAATTCAGTTGCATAATTTATAATATGACAGGGTAAAACGGAAAGGTCTAAGACATGCTCAGTCTGAATAATGAATAAGAGAACCTGCTTGACATATATGACGAATATACATCCCAGGTTAAAGTTCAATTAACAGAAAGCTAAAAAACAAAGAATTGAAATCAGACCAAAGAAAAATATTTATTTTTATCTCACAAATCTTAAAAAGAAGCAGATTCTTAGGAAAACTTAGGTTTTTTGCTGTAGTTTAGTTACATCAAGCCTGTATATAGATATGTCTAACTTAGGCCCGTATGATAAACATAGATATAAGCCATCAATGAACACAAACATACAGTCATAACAAAAGAGAAAAAAAAAGTACATTTAAATGCATTCAATACATTATAAGGTTGTCTCAAACACTTTCTACCCGAACAAAATTTAATAGTGATATTTTAAACTCATTGCATACATTATAATACTAAGGTCAACAAACAAATGCTTGTGCTCCTATCTGAAAACATTTGCATTTTCCTGAGGCATGAATTTTGCTAAAGATGTGTTGTAACATTATTTTAAGAAAATCGAAATTTGATTCATACAATGACATAAACAAATATTTTAGTTACAATGAAATTGTTTTCAAACAATATGTGTGGATTTTGTCAATAAAATTAAATTAAGATAATATAGATGATAATCATACTTGAAGAAATGTAAATAGTGCCCTATCAAAATATTTGAGTAACAATGAAATTATATTCAAACAACATGTTATAAGTATATTATAAGAGCAACAAAATTCCTTTCCAACTGTACTATATGATAATATGTGGAGAACCACATGTACCAATATTATATAAACAAAGTTTGAAGAACAATGAGATTCTTTTCAACAATATGTTATATGCAAGTCAAACAACCACAACAGGATCTGAAGAACACTGAAATTCAATTTTTTAAACTTCTAAATGTTTGATGAGCAATGAAAATGTGAAAGAGAGTATAACAATCAATAACAGATGAAAGACAATAATAAGACCTTCTGAGTTAAGGTAAACTAAAGGAAATGTTAGGGGAAATAAGGTAGTAAGAAGCAAGGCAATATGATGAAAAAAGTCTCAATAGAGGCATTTGTTTTAAACTCTTGTAATTTATTTTTGCACCATATTTTTAAAAGCATCTATGGCTGTAAGAAGAAAAGCAATGTGCTGAAAAATAGACCCTTGGAATTAATTTTCAGACCACATTTCTGATCAGTATACAGTGGCAGTAAGAAGCAAGGTAATGAGTTAAAAAGTTATTTTCAGGCCATATTTCCAATTAGCATCTAATGGCAGAAGAAATTTGTGGAGGTCATCCGTCAGCAGTGGCATAACTGGCTAAAAAGAAGAAGAAAAAGAATAATTTATTTTCAGACCACTAACCTGATTAGCATCTAGTTCAATATAGGTAAATTGAGAAAACTAAACAGATAAAGTGAAAAAAAAACCAAACTCAGCAAAGCAACAAAGTGCATGATTTAAAAGGTCTCACTAGCTACCTGTTTTACTCTCCTGTGACGTCAGGCGTCTGACAAGCATTGACAGAAACTGAAGACCATTTACATGTTCCTCTTGAGTTCTGTCATTTTGGCTTATATATTTAGCCACTGTCCAAATTGAAAAACAAAATTGATTGGTTTTAACTAAGCTTTCATCCAACATATTCAATGGCAAATATTAATGAACATGATATAATGTTTCAGACTTTGACAAGATTGCCTTAAGTAAAAAGAAACCAAACCTTTAAGGTGAATTGTATTTTTTTGCTTTAATTGCAATCTTTGTTTGAAGGTTGGTCAGAGTAGGAAAAAAAGGACTAAAATGAAAATCAACTTATCCAATCCAGTGTCAATTTATCCAGCTTTCTTTGTGAACATTAAATATATCTTTTTAAAAAATCTATTTGTTATGTATTAAAATATGAGATCTATGTCTTGTCAAAAGAGATCTTAACATAATTCTTACATAAAAATCTTTCCAAAGTAAATCCTGCTGAAATACAGTGTGAGGTAAAAAAAATTGTACCACTTTGTTCTGGAACAACTTGAATGTTAGTAAACACTTTGACAAATTTGATATCAGCAAAGTTAAAGGATTTCGATTGACACCAGACTATTTCTCATATATATTGCACACCAAAAAAAATAATCAGTCTTTATGAGTTTTCTGCCCTTTCTTAAAAGTAAATGTGACGCACTGTTTTAAACATTCAATGACAATGCAAAGTCAGCCCTTTTGACTGTGACTGGGTCTAAATTAGATCAGGATCTAGCTCAAAGCCTTTTAAAATCCTTGGATAGCCAAATATGGTCCAGTTCAGAACTGAGCAAAGGGAGTTCTGCGTGGAACATTACAAATCACCAATAATGACAATTCACAAATTTCGTAGACAATATGTTAAGAATACAAAACCCCTTCAAAGCCTTCGATCCTGTCTTGAGTTGAGAAATTCGTCAGCTTGTGTCAGTTGATAATCAAAACAATATTTATCTACAAAGAGAGTGACTCACTCGGGCTGACCAATCACAATTTGTACTCAATTGATTTTTACAAGGGTTCAGGAATCAGCAGACAAATGATTGCCACGAGACATCAGCTCGCAAATGAAGCTTGCAAGTTTGTTTGTCCTTGAGGGCAACTCAATGGATTTTGAAAACAGACCTGATCCTGACTCCATAACATCGTCAGTTTAAGCAAAGACTCCGAGATACTGACAAAGAGAGTGATGATAGGTGAGAGGTTTCTTGAAAGAAATTAGGAAAATGAGGATTTTCTCAATGATGTTTGGTTCAATGATGAGTCCCACTTTTACTTATCCAGTTATGTCAATTCAAAAAAGTTGGTGGGGGTGGGGGTGTGGGGGTTTGCTGTAGCTCAGTGTTAGAGCATAAGCCTGCAGTCTGAGGGGTATCAGGTTTAAATCTCCCTATGGAGAACATGCATTTTTTCCCTCAAGCAAGAAATTTCATCTGTTTGCTTCACTCAACACAGGTGAAAATGTATACAGCTTTGGCTGAAGAAGCACGCTGCAATAGACTAGCATCCTATTCAGAGAGTGATGGATAAAATCTGTCACTGTCCTTTCATGCAATAGAAAACGGGATAAGTTCCAGCCAAATGTGCCAATCCAGCTCGAAAGGACTACTTTATGTCAATTAAAAAAACAAAGTGTATTGGGGTTCTCACCCACCTCCATACTATCTCCAAAGCCCACTTCACGTATAAAGGTACACTGTGTGGGTAACTTTAAGCATTCATGGATTGATTGCCTTCCTCTTCTTCGAAGACCTGGAAGGAAAAGCTGCAACAGTTAAAAACAGCTCAGCATGCACAATTAAAAACAGCTCAGCATGCACAAAGACGTGCTGAAAAAGTGCTGGAAAGCACTTCACTTGACACAATGGGATCCTGGAACACCATTTCCATTAGTTCATGCAGGATGTTGCCAACCCTTGATCTGCCCTGTCATTGCATTGGCTGACAGACCATTTTGAAGACCGCATAATCAGTCCTAAGAGTCAATATGCATTGGCCCCTCACAACTCTTGTCTCAATCCGTATGACTTTTTTAAAAAATGGGACTACCTTAAAGATGGGAGATTAAAAAATCAGTCTGAAGACATTGATGCTTTGAAATAGGCCATGAGAAAGCAAGCTTGTCAAACCAAGGTTGCAAATTTCAAACAAAAGATTCAGAAGTGTCCCAAAGTCAAAGGGGGTATATTAAGCATACGCTGTGAAATCTGTCAACTACCAATTGAAATTATTGTGATTTTGTGTGAAATTTTATTGGAATGTCTCATTTTGATTGACAAAGTGATTTATGATTCAAGTTTAGAAATAAAAAGAAAACAAGCAGGTGCAAAGATTTTGTTTATTTATATTGCATTGTTTTTGCACTTTTCTAAAATTTGTGATGTTCAAAATGTGCATACCTTTTTCCTTTGGGTGTTATCATGTTGTTCATTACCACCAAGTTTGTTGAAAGTTATACCACACAAATTCCTTTTAGGACTGAACTTTATGTGCCAAGTTTAATTTCTTAGTGTGAAATTTCACAAGAGTTGTTCCAAAACAAAGTGGTAAAGTTTGTTTCATTATTTGAGTCACCCTTTATTTGCTGGTATTTTCATGGTAGACTTAAAGGTGTGATCTCTTACAGAAGATGCTAAGGTCAAATTTTACTGTTTTCATACAAAATCCTTGAAATTCAAGTCAGCAATATAAAAGCAATTGCAAAAAACACATCAAACCTTGAGCCAGAGACTTGACACTATGTAACCAGCTTACGTCTAAGTCCCATTCTTTCAGCATCAAAGCCATTAAGATTGGAAGAGTGTTTTCTAGGGCTGATTCTTAAAAAGTGAAATAAAGAAAAGCAGATCAGAGTAGAAAAAGACAATGAAGTAATACAACAAGGGTAAATCCCAAAAACACTAAATTACCCGATGAGTCAATTTCATTTCAGAATTCTTTTAGCTAGGTAAACACAACTTGATAGTTACAAGCTTATCATATACTGAAGTATGCATGCATGTTTGATGGCTTCCACTAATGTGTTATAAATCTATATAATTTTGATTGGCTGAAAAAAGATGTGCCAAACTATACCCATACTCAAAAGCGCTCAAAGTATTACAATGTAATAATGAACACATAAGATATCATTATTTCTATGTCATGTCCTTATAAATCATACAAATTAAAACATTGAACAAGAAAATGATAACTTTAGCAAAACACATTCAAAAAAGTTATACATGTAATTCACAATCCATACTGCAGAGAGAGAGAGGGTCTACTTGGTTGACATTCCTCTTTGTAGGATTTTTTCCTGGCAGGATTGATTTTCTGATGTCATTGAGTGGTATCTGCTCTCAACAAGCTCTCAATTGATATCTAATTTCACTCTCAGTGAAAGGCACCCATTTAGTGGAATGCGCCTTCTTGAAAAATCGATTCCAAATCGTATGGTCAATGGGTTCAGTTCAGGTCAGATGATTGCAATGATAAATAGAGTATTATACGCTTAACAAAAGATACTTCTTCCTTTTTTTGCTTGTATGTGACATAATTTCCTGTTGGATGTCTTTTTGAGAACTTGGTATTGGTAAGAGTGAAATTCCTTTCTTTTTCTCATGATATCTCATTTTTTTCAGCATTGCGTTACAAAACTTCTTAAAGCTTAACATTATTTCAATTTTAATTGTTGTTATGTACTGAAGATAAAATAAAGATGCTTCTTGTGATGAGGAATTGAAAGCAATAAAATACTTTTGAATAAATAAAAAGCAGTTTAGATCATAGTATAAGTTTAGGTTATTTTTCTTAGCCATTATTTATACCACTACATAGTGTAGTATATGTACTCATTCTCACCATTCACTTCAGGAGCAAGAGAAAAAATACACTCTAAGGCCCGGTTCACATTTAATAGCAGACTTCCCCAAATGGATTTCTTTTCAGGACTTTCACCAAAGGCTTCCTGAAAATATAAATAAATGTTGTTGTTTTTTAGTGTCAAAATAAAGCAATTGAGACAAAACATGTTTAACACTGGCAGTGTTTGGCTTGTCTAAGAGGTCTGTTTCTCTTACTTAAAGACAGCCAATGTAAAGACTAGTTAAATAAGGACAAGAAACTGACCTCAGAAATGGTACGCAATAAAATCTCTTTAGCCACGCTTCCAACAGTTTGAGATTTTAGTAGATCCTGAGGATGAGAAAATTGAAAACAATTGCAAAAATTCACATTTTAGCAATAAATATTAGATAATATGTATGAATCTCTATGTACCCCAAACCAAAATCTAGATGCTGTCAGAAAGTGACATGGAAACTGTTGATCCAGTAGAAATAATTCATTAACAAACCACAGTACAAAGGAATGTAAAGGGCTTTACCACCAAAATAGAAAGAAAGGCAAAGTTTTTCTGAAGACAACTTAGAAGTTGTTCTTTTTCCTCCAAAGTGGCAGTTCTGTCTTTGTTCAGAGCAATGTGATGCAGCCAGTATTCAATCTAATTTAAGAAAGAATGCATCAAAACATAAGGGGTTAAGACATTACATTTCTTTCCACAGGTTTATGCCATGGAAATCCTTAAGATAAATAAATTCTAAAAAATGTATCTGTATGAATTTATCATATGCTGATTTAAAAGAACCTAAAAGACTCCCATACATATAGTGACTGACCAAGGTGTACAGAAACAATTAAGAAAATTCAAAGGGGTGAGTGGTTTGTGAGTGCATACGTGTGTGTGTGTGTTTGGGTATCTGTGAGTGGATCATGTTTCATAACAGCCTATGCTCTGGACCTATACAAAGACAAACAAAATTAAAATAATTAATGAAAATCAACTCCTCAATTTCATTGCCCAATTTGAACATATTTGAAGTGAACTGTAAGGGTCTAGAGCTGAGCCTACTTATCAACCATAGAAGTTTAGAGCTTATTGGACTTAAACTTTACATTTTGTAGCAGCATTTCAAGACAGCTGAGATTTATTATATTTCTGATTCAAGTAAAGCAGTGTATGGTATTTTATGTCATGATGTATAATTGCAGTGTAAACATAATCATGCTGATTTTTGTTTTCTCTCTATTATTTTGAAGACAAAGTTAGAATTAAGAGATTCGGCCCAAACTTTCATATCTACAGGATGACCATACTTTTAATAACAGCAGCTAAATAAGCACAATATTTTAATAATGAAAGGTTAAAGATGAATCCTTGATTGACTGTGACATATTGAAAGACAAGTTTTGAATATACTGGGTGCGTTTATTACTTGTAATATCAAATAAACTACCAATTTATTTAATTCTCATAACTTGTGCATAATAAGCAATAATCATTAAATAAACCAAGGAAAAGGATGTTTAACAAAACAAAGTGTATTTTTTATGTCTGAAATTAGAATTAAACAGAATTAGATCTAACAGAAAAAACACCAGCAAAAGGAGAAAACATTATGATAAGCAAAATAGTACAGACACTGAAATGTATCCTTAAAATTTGTGTTCTATTACAACACACAGAACTTACCATTGATTTTCCAATGGTTTGAGTCTTGCAGGGAGGTGACAGAACCCATTCAAATAGATCTAGACTTTCAGTATACCAAAGCTCCACAGGAGTATTCTCCATTTCCTGCACAATCTGAGATACTGGAAGGGAGAGTAGGAGAAAACACTTTAGCCAAAGAGATTGAATCAAATCAAGAATGACACACTCTATACAGTTGATAAGTATATAAGCATTTATTATACTCAAACAATATGGTTTTCCTTTAAATTATCAATGTAATGACATTTGTACCAGAATGCAGGATTAAAAGACAAATGACAACAGATAAACACCTCACTCAATATCCTGTTGAGTTTTTAAAAAAAAATTACTCTCCAATAACATGTTTTTAAATTATCAGTGTAAAGACATTCTTACCAGAATGCAGGACAAAACAAATGTCCAGAGATAAACACTTGACCCGAGATCCTGCATCAAAATTAATCATTCTCAAACATTATGGTATTCCTTCAAATTATCAGTGTAAATCTATTCATACCAAAACAACATGCCAAAAGTCCAGAGATAAGCTCCAGACCCAAAATCCTCTTAAGAAATACATCAGAATTATCTAAGTATTCTCCAACATTATAGTTTTCCCTTGGGTTATCAATGTAATGCCATTTTGTTTCACAATGAAGGACAAAATACAAATTTCCAGATTACACTCATGACCCAAGAATCTTGTCAAGTGCTTGGTACATCAGAATTAATTATTCACAAATAATATTTTATGGTTTTCCTTCAAATAATCAGTGTAAAGTCATTCATCCTGATCAGTGTAAAGTCATTCATATGAGAATGCTGGATGAAATGACAAATGTCCTGAGATAAACTCCTGATCCAAGACATATGTTAAATATATCCGCATTAATTATTCATAAATAGTACAGCTTTAAATCTTACAAAACCTAAATTTACCATAATGTAGATTTTGATTAACTTGGCTGTCACCTTCTTCAGATACCTTGATATGGAGAAACACAAAAATTCATAATCAATAAATGCCATTGGTTTCAATTTTTTTTTAAATATTGTCAAAAGTATAAATGTTACTAAAAATTTAATTGTCCATTTGAGTTTATATGAAAGGCTGTTAGATGAGAGAGGATATTCTTTGTGACCTTATGTTTCTTTTAACCTTATCTTAATGATATTCTGTGCTGCCCAAGCAGATAGATGTAACTTTGTCTTAAGATTGACCAACAGGAGAAGAGAATTCAGATGATCTGTAAAATCTGGAAATCAAAATCAGCATCAAAGCCATTAAGATTGGAAGAGTGTTTTCTAGGGCTGATTCTTAAAAAGTGAAATAAAGAAAAGCAGATCAGAGTAGAAAAAGACAAACAATGAAGTAATACAACAATTTAGGCTCATGACATTTAAAGAATATCATTACTTAAACAATGACTCAGACCAATTTAGGTTCATGACATTTAAAGAATATCATTAGGTCATGATATTGAAATATGTTAACATGTGAACAATGAGTCAGACGTATTTAGGTTCATGACATTAAAAAAAATCATGACTTAAACAATGAGTTAGACCAATTTAGGGTCATGATACGGAAATATGTTAACATGTGAACAATGACTCAGACCAATTTAGGTTCATGACATTTAAAGAATATCATAACTTAAACAACGAGTTAGACTAATTTAGGGTCATAACATTTAAGAATGTTACATACAATTTGAACTATGATTCAGACCAATTCATGGTCAAGGCATTAAAAAATGTTCAGAGATTACAGTGTTTTTTTTTAATTGTTCAAAATTGGACAGGTACTTTATTTTGTAATAGCCAATGTGCAAATGAGTTTTGTTATTTGTGCTTATTCAGTATTTTGAACATTGAATGCAAGTATTCAGTGAATTGGCAGAAACTTTACCGCTGTCAGATATGCAAAGGATTTCAGCACCAATGGATGCCACGTAAAAGCCAAAGGTGCTTGATAGAGTATGATATGCAAAAGTTTCCGCAGCTCCCCTTTAGACCAGATTCTGAAATGAAAAAGATATTCAATAATCAGAGAATTAAATAAAATCTTTTCTGCAAGTTGGAAATTACTTCACAAATTTTTAATGAAAAGTGTGTATACTGAATAATAAGTTATTGACACTGATCGTTCATTTACACATTAATTTATTTATTCAGTAATTCTTATAGTAAATCATTTATCTATTCATTGATTTAATACCTAATCAATATTTATATCATTCCTTCATCATTTAGCACATTTAAACTAAATCAATTTTTATTACAGGCGTTTTGAAGGATGATGCAAATCACTTAATTACAGATGCATTGTGATTATATTTTGGAGTTAATCAGATTTCTTTATTTCTCATAGGCAATAGGTGAGTATTGTAAAGCGCTTTGAGAATGTTCGTACAACGGTGGAAAGCGCTATATAAACGCAATCTTTTTTTTTTTTTAGTAACAAGTTGTTTCCTTTTCAGATTTTCTCTCCCTTTTTATTTTAGATGA
>JAOWAZ010532549.1:0-10323 GCA_028565935.1 Goniobranchus fidelis
TCTATCTATCTATCTATCTATCTATCTATCTATCTATCTATCTATCTATCTGTCTGTCTGTCTATCTATCTATCTACATGTCTATAATCTATCCATCTACCTATCCTCTCAAAGTATCTAGGTATCTGTTTATATATCATTTCTCCCAACCAAGATATCTCTCGGTGTATTATCACTGTCTACTGTCTATGTCATTGTACTCGTATTTTGAGAACCGAAGTTTTGCCATGGGGATTTCAATCTTCCTAATTTCTCATCCCTCTTCTCATTGACACAAACACACAGTTCACACACACACACTCAAACACACACACACACACACACACACAGAGAGAGAACTGCATAGGCTTTTTCGTGCTCTTTTGTCATTTTTCTGTTTTGTTCCTTTCTTTCTTAATCATTCAGTGCCTATCTTTCTATGTATCATACCTCTCTCTCTCATTTTTACCATCAATGTCCCCATGGAATGATAGAATGTCATTAACAAGTTAAGCTAAATTAACACTTCATTTTTTTTGTTCCCTTTAAGGTCTTTATCGACTTCTTCATGGATATGAGGACAAAACAGCCTATTCTCAGTGCATCTTTGCTTACAGTTCAGGAGAAAAGGGATCCCCAGTTCATATATTCGATGGGAGATGTGAGGGATCGATTGTTGAACCTAGAGGGTCTACAGAATTTGGATGGGACCCTGTCTTTCAGCCGAAAGGTTACAATCAAACATTTGCAGAGATGGATTCTGAGATCAAGAACAGTATTTCCCACAGATACAAGGCAATGATAGCATTGAAAGACTTCTTTCTTAGTCAAAAGGGATCAAATCAATGACACATTGTTTGTGCCTTTATTTTTCATATTTCATTTATTTCATTGCACCTTGCCTTGTTTTTCATCTTGAGGTATGTTCTTTGTTGATGATAATCGAGATCTTATACCACATCATTGATAATTTTAAGATTTGCAATAGACATCTCAACAAATGTTTTGTATTTTAGGGTAGCCTGGTTCTTTTTCGCCACATTTAGAAGGCCACCAACTTTTGGGAGCTCTCTTCCTCCTATTTTTAACACAGTCAATCAACAACAATGATGGATAGGTCATTTGACCAATCAGTTGCCTTCTTAGAACAGCATCGGCATGTGATATCCAGGTTTTTTAAAATTAAGGAACGGATTTTGAAACAAACGAAATGTGTCCCTTTTAGCCACCCCTTGTTGCAATTTCGCCACCAGACTGGTTCCTTTTTCACCACCCCTTGTTGCAATTTCACCACTACTTGTACAATTTTGCCAGTGACTATGAATGAGAGAGAGGTGTCAACTGTCTTAAACTAAGACTATGGCACATATCAATCTCCTTTAGGTCTCTATCTTCCTCACTATCAGCAACACCAGCATTGCGTTATAGTATAATACAATAACAGTAAGTTGTATGACAATGCAATAAATAATCCAGTTACTGGTGAAGGTTCAATTGCCCTTTCAGATTTCATCACCACTTCCCTTGTCACCTCCCATCTCATCATTATCACCACTGCCACCACCATCATCATCGTCATCAACATCATCTTCATCATCATCAACTTCATATGGATTCCCTTGTCACCACCCTTCTCGTCATCACCATCACTACCATCGTCATCAACACCATCATTTCGTCAAGCGGCTACCTTTTTGGCCTAAGTCATTTTTGCCAGTTTCGAGATAATCAATAAAAACTGTCTCAGCTGCAAGAAAACACACTCCGACAAACAAAACTTTCCTCAACTAATGTGGGTTTAGTGCTGATGAAGTAATTATAATTTATCTGAATGAAATTGCGAAATTATGGGATACATAGGACTTAGGCCATTTCGAGACCACGCTCTTAGACTTAGGCCAAAATGCGAAATGACATAGGCCAAAACGGCCCTCGAGTTTTTACCGTCAATGGTGACTTAGGCCAAAATGTCGATCAATTTAGATCTACATTAATGCATAATAATATCATTGTTGATATTATGTTGAGGTATCCATGCCATATTTCTTCAGAAGAAGCTAAGTGTGGTCAAAAGCTTGTTAAAATTAGATCTAGATCTAGACATTTGTAGTCAAAGTAACACACATTCAGGAGTATGAATGGTCACCGCCTGAACACATCAAATTTAGATTCTACACGTTATTAATGAAATGTAGAGATACTCTTAGAAATATCAACATGATTAACTAACAGGACAGCCAACAGCACGAGCTCAGCTTAGAATAAAGGACATCAACATGACAACGGCCCAGGTAACAGATATTATTGAAAGATTTTATACCGCAAAGAAATAGCAAGACGACAACACAGATAAAACAATGGAAGAACCAAAGTAGATTTAGATCTAAAGCCTACCGCACAGTAGCACCCACAACAACCTACAAAACAGCAAGATGACAGACAGATAAAGCAGTGTTAGTACAGAATAGAGTCTACCACCACTACCAGTAGCACCCATCAACTACATGTAGGCGTACCCGTACCCATAAAACAGCAAGGCAACAGACAGATAAACCAGTGTTTGGACAGAATACAATCTACCACGAATACCAGCATCGACACCCACCAGCCAAACAGCAAGATGACGGGCAGATAAAACAAAATATTAGGAAAGAAGAACCTACCAGCAACACTTACCAACTTCTCCCCCAGAACATACATCTAGACCTACATGTAAGTCATATATTTACCTACTTAGAATTGTCAAAAAAAAACAACACACAGACAAAAAAACAACAACAACAACAAAACAACACAAAATGCAAGGTCATGGTAATTGACTCCAAATGTGTCCTTTATTATACATTAAGAATTAAAGCACAATAATTTGCTGTTTGACATAAAGAACCAGTGTGACATAAAGAGTCAATGTGAAATAAAGAACCAATATGAAATAAAGAGCCAATGTGAAATAAAGAACCAATATGAAATAAAGAGCCAATGTGAAATAAAGAGCCAATGTGACATAAGAAAAAAGTAGCCTACAAAAATGTGGGAAAGAACCAAGACGAGCATGGTCATGAACAAATTATACATGAGGTAAATTGACATAAAAGTTGTAAGCAACTTCAGGGACAACATTTTTGAATGAAAGCAAGTCCTGATACTTTCTGGCTGAGATGGGCAAGCGGTTTGTGTACAATGGAACCCAGTGTTTTGGAGCAACTGAAATTCTGCATGGAAGCTCAGCCCAGTCATCGTCCCAGGTCAATTTGTACTTTATGTAGACACCATCAGCATCGGCAGAGTACTGATAGGCGCGCACATCTGAAACGGTGGGATCACACGTTTTTTTGCCTGGCCTGATTGATTTGACAAAGTCAGACGACAATCTTACAGGCTCATTAAAGTGTACCTCTGTGACCACATAGGGAGAGGGATTTTGTCGAGCCATTTGAATGGCGACAAGATAGTCATGTGGCATGAACAGATCGCAGTTACGCATTTTCCGTTCAATGACACTGTGAACAGAGTCACATTCCATTTGGGTGTGGCCAGAGACAAGATACTTTTGTTCAATTATTACACGTTTCTCAATCGCCAGTTGAACAAGAGCATTACACACATTTGCACACTTGTTCTGATAGCCACACCCATCACTAAAAACAATGAGATGTTTGACCTGGGGATGCTGGGTGAGGAAGGTACTGAAGTGTTTGTAATGTAAGTATCCAAACATGTTGCTTGAGAGGTCTGCATGTGTTTCGTCAAAAATGTAATTGAATGCTTCTTTTGTCTTAAGATTGTAGTATGTCATATTGTGTAGTGTTAGTTTTGTTTTGTAGTAAAGTGCTGATGCTTTTGTTTTGGGACATATCAACACAGACTGCAAGTCCATCGTCCAGACGGAAGTATCAGGACCAGACTCCGATTTATCTCTCGCCTTTTCATTTTGCGCCTCAATCTTTTGCCTAACATGCAAATCGTACATATTCTTGTCAACATTGCCGAGCTTGGCAGCAATGCAAGTGTCACATTGGTCTTTGCGTGGCACAAACATAGAAAAATTCAATTTCTTGAAAGTTTGATTAAAAAGTTTGCTCCCAACAAACCTCTTGCCATCAACAACACAACGGCTGACATAGTCCCGGTGGAGTTCCACCAAGGACTTGTCCGGAAAAATAAACTTAACCCCTTCATAGGTCTTTTGCTTTCTGCAGTAGTGGGACAGTACTGAAGGGATCTCATGCAGCCAGTCTGTCAAGAATTTCATGTCTTCTTGAGAAACTGGTTCATGAGGTCCACTTCTCGCAACCGGTGGTTTAGAAGCTGGTCGAGGCAGCGCATTTTTCTCCCGCACCCAGTTTTGAATAGTTTTTTCACTCACACCAAGAGTGGAGCAAAACATTCCCCTACAGACCTGCCGGTGAACACCATTGTCATCTTCCATGAAGTACTGCAAGGTCTGTTGCCTTTTAGATCCCTCCCCAGCCTTACATTGATTTTTATCCAAGGAACTTGTATAGGCATGGACAAAATCTTTCCTCTGTTCCCAAGACTTCATACGCCAGAATCCCTGAAATAAACCTTCCCTCCTCTCCGCATTAAAATTACTGCAATGCCTAAGGGATGATTTTAGACAGAAGTTTGATGTGCATGCCGGTCCCATCTCTCTTGCGTCCTTCTGGCCTGCTTGCTCCATGGCATAGCTCTCTCCAACCAGTCGGGCATGTTTTGCGACATTACGTCTCCAGGTGTGAGGGGCTGGTTTTCTTTTATAGCGATTTGAAGGGAGCGGGTCATCTGAAGTAAAGGAGAAACAAGCTCATGTTGCAATGTAATTGAATTGATAAAGAAAACGCTGACATAATAAGTCATTCAGTGCCAGGAAACTGCAAAACGGCAGATATATAAAACAGAATCAAAGAAGAGACCTAGAAGATACCAGTACCACCTTACAACCACGTATACTGTAGCAATTTAATCACCTATATAATTCATATTAGAACAGTAAAAGTACTTAAAAGCTTATGGGAAAACATGTGGCATTTCTGTCATCATTAAGAGGTCGTTGAATCATCATCATCATCTCCTTTCTCACCCTGCACCAGGGTGTAGGCCACGGACAAACACTTTCCACTTTTCCCTCTAACGCGAACTAGCCTCTTGACGCTAATCCATGTCTTCCCACTTTTCTGTACATCCATTTCTGTGATTCTTCTCCAGATTCCACGCTGTCTTTTCCATGATCTCTTATCCTATGGATTCCAATCCAATACTCTCTTTGCTAATCAGCTGCCTGACTTCCTGAGAGTATGTCCAATCCATCGCCACTGCCTTTTCCTACCGCATCTCTGACTGGGGTCTATCTTGTTCTCCTTAACGATTATCGAAAAGGTAACATCAATTAAGATTTAAAAAATGGAAACATTTATCTGACCATGTTCAGAGTAGATGAAATAATTACTTGTTGTACATAAAAGATACTAAAGTATGCCAGTTCTTATCTTTTTTTTCAATGTTGGTCATATTTCTTTAACAACAGCACACAAAGCATGCAATTTGCATAACACTGCTGTGATACACATTTTCATTGAACAGTAAGAGGGGTCTAACCTGTAGTGTTGTTGAAATCAACAGTGCTGACTTCACTACCAGCAAAACTTTCATCACCGTTTGAAGGAGCTGGAGTTGATGGCTCCTCGACATGCTCGAGAGTGCTGACTACAACAGTCGGTGGCTCTTCGTCTTGGTCTACAGTGCTGACTACAGTACCAGCCAAACTTCCATCTCCGTTTGAAGGAGCGGGTGGCTCCTCTATATACTCCAGAGCTGCAAATGAAAGGGAAAGGGAAAAATACTTCACAGACAGAACAGCCAGAACGGCTCAATATCTTGCCGGCAAGACCCAATACTTATTTATGTAAAATATAACTATAACGAAAACATCAACACCACCAGTATGGCCTACTAATTAGCAATTTATTTGATGATTTGAATAGATCAATTTTTTTTATGGAAATGGCAGTGCAAAAGTAAGGTTGTTCCCGCATCCGATCCAGACATTGGGGATTGCCTTGTTGGTGAGACAACTTCCTGGGCCTCTAACATAATTGTGGTAGTGTGGCCAGTTCCTTTTTACATGCCTTTACTTCACCAACTCAAAGTCAAGTAAACAATACTGATGGGTGCTCAGGAGAAGGCAACAAAAATATGTGTCCGAAGCAAAGCTCGATCCCAGACTTTCCGCTTTGGAGACGAGTGCACTACCTGCTCTGCCAACACCCCCTTGGTGTAAGAACACATAAAAAACCACCCAAAAAAGAAACACTTCCATTATTATGGCCTATGAATATCTTCATTGGGGTATTTGAAAAGAAAGCAGATCTTAAATGACTCCCTAAACTCTAAAGTATGCTTTTTATTCACTGGATGATGTTGAAAGTAAGACAAACCTGCTAAAGGTCCGAGCCAAGTTTCATCGGTTTCCACCTGGGATGTGCTGGGATAGTTGTCCTCCACTCCTTGTGCAGGCTCAGTTACCAAAGGACTCATGAGCCCACTGAATGATGAACCTGAACATTGAGAACAAGATTGTATGCAACAATGAATACAACCCAGACAAGATGAAGCTGCATATACATGTATAAATAAAAGAAATGACATGTAATAAAAACTCCAGACAGAGAATGTTTTATAAATCAGAAAAGAGGAAAAAACCTTTTCAGTGTGTCTGTCATACTACATTGTGCAACAATAAATGTGTATAAGCATTGAAGAAACAATCTGTTATTCAGGAGGAAATTTACCAGTATACACACAACATATTAAAGGTATTAGATTTAAAGCTTACTAACCTGCTACTGTCGCTGATTTTGGCTGGTCCTTCCCGAAGGTTCCAGGTTCAGATTCTAGATCTGGTGGTGGCTCAAATTCACTGCCGCTGCTGCAGATGCTTTGACTTTGTTGTGAATCTGAAATTTAAAAAAAAAAAGGCATGCTAGTTTAGTGGGCCTATAAATTAAAACACACTGTAATAGCACATTGGAAAAATATTGACTGTAGCGACGAGGAGGCCATGAGTAATTAGCTCATAAGCTACTGGTGCATACCAAGGTCCTTATGTGAATCAACTGACATAGAGTTTGATCGAACCCAAAACTTTTGGCTTCTCTATCTAAGGCCAACTACCCGGCAAGTGACATTGCAATGAATAACTATGTAAACAAATGTCAGAACGAGGTGACCACAGTGGGAATATCTAGAAAAAAACTTAGACTTGGCTCTCTCATAAAAAAAAAGCATCACCTCTTGACTCTAGAATAAATCTCCCTTAAAAGTCAAGAAGATAATCTTGACGTTTTTTTCTTATCTACATTATCTAGGTCTAGAATAATTGAAATTGAACAGGATGGAGGTGGTCAGTATCAGAATGCAGAAGAAGAGAATTAGGAAAATGATAGAAAAGGTTAAGTTTATTGTCTGCTAGAGATCTGTTTGTTTTAGTAAGGTTTTGCGGTGCTCGCAACTGCATAAGTGCTAAGAGAGCAATCAACTCTTGACAATCTTAGATCTAGAAATCTAGATCTAGATCTACATCCCAATTAAAATATTAAGAAAAATATAACTTGAGATCTTGATCTGTTTACAAAATAGGATCTCAAGATCTAGATCTAGATCACATTATGAGAATTTGGAGAAAGACATGGTAGATCTAGATCTAGAATCTATTCTAGATCTAGAGCCTGGTCGGCAGCGTCGGTTGGTCGGGAGTCCCGGCCGCCTATCACAAAATACTTTTTCGTTCGCGTCAAATGGACTTCAGTTATATTCTAGATCTAGATCTAGACTAACTGGTATGGCATCAGTAGAAGCCAGGACCAATGTCCAATGCCATTGATTGTCAAAGTAACGTTAACAATTTGAGTAATCTGGTAAATCTAGATCTATATAACTTGGCCTAGAATTATGAACGAAAAACAATTATAAATCGTGCCACTTACCATCACTTTCTTGCAAAACAAGGCTTAAAGCACTGGCGATTGACATAAATGTTGGTCTGCCATGTGGCGCCATCTTGGGTAGAGAGAAAGAAACGGAAGGCGGCCGAGGCTAGTATTATGGCCGATGTCTGACATAGGCCAAAATGATTTTGAAAACTATTTGGCCCATCTCTGACATAGGCCAAAACGATTTTGAAAACCGTTTGGCCCATCTCTGACTTCGGCCAAACCGTAACCATAATCCTTATGGCCTTAGTCATTTTTGACTTAGGCCAAAATGTTATTTCGGAATTTGTAGGAAGTCGTGTTGGCGGATTTTATTTATTTCATTAAAATATGATAGCAGGCGTTATAACGATTCGAACGGTGCATCAGTTGCATTTTTGCCTAAGTCTGACTTAGGCCAAAAAGGTAGCGGCTTGACGATTTTTATCATCGTCATCATCATCAACTTCATATGGATTCCCTTGTCACCACCTATCTCGTCATTATCACCACTGCCACCACCATCATCATCGTCATCAATATCATCCTCATCATCGTCATTATCATCAACTTCATATGGATTCCCTTGTCACCACCCATCTCGTCATTATCACCACTGCCACCACCATCATCATCGTCATCAACATCATCCTCATTATCGTCATCATCATCAACTTCATATGGATTCCCTTGTCACCACCTTTCTCGTCATCACCACCACTACCATCATCATTAATACCATCACTCTCATCATTGTCATCATCGTCAACTTCATATAGATTGTTGAAGGTTACAGTAAAGCTTTGAAAGATAGTGTAGCTTAGTTTGAAACTGTAAAATGATGAAAGAGAAAAGGCCATTTCAACAGTAAAATTAGGTCCATAACCTAATTTTGTTTCAGCAATATTGGCTAACAATGCAGGGTATAATTTTAAGATAATTTTATTGTAATTGATCTAAAATCTTAACTGTATTAATGAGGCAAAAGCCAAAAAATGATAATTTTTTTCTTTTCAATGCAAACATAAACAAAACAAAATTGAACTCTTGTGATTTTTTTTTCACTTCTTGTTAAGATTCTTTCATCAGCTTCCTTTGTTCTGCTCTCTCTTTTCTGATTCGTTTCTCTTTTTCTTTCTTTTCTTTTGCCTCTCTGGCGTCAACTTTGCATTGAATTATTTTATCAGTTGTCAATATTTGGTGACTTGTAATTCTCCGCAATGTCTGCTTTGGCTTTGCTCCAAGTGCAGCGATGCCTAACACGTTTTCTATCTCTTCGTCCACTGAGGCTGCTTGTACCACCGGGAGAGATGCAATAACTTCTTCACTGCTGTCTAAATTTATCTGCATACTCGTATGTTGGCCATCAATCTCCAACAACAATCCATTTAACCCTATTGAGGCAAGTTCGTCTTCACTTATGTTGATGACCACTCCTTCGTCAGTGGGTTGACAAGCTTCTTCTCTTTGAACATCAGAACTCAACCTATCGGTGTTAAAGGGGACGCCTTGTATTTGGCTTTCTTGCACCTCGAATCACTCGTTGTCATAAGTAAAGGGGACGACTTCTTCACTTTCGACTTCATCACTCGTCAATGCCTCAGTCCAGTTTGCTTCCAAAAAACTTTCTGGTGCGCTTGCTGTAGGCTCAAGAGAAGCTTGCTTTTGTAGTTGCTCATTCCCAGGATATATATAAGTGTGGTCGGTTTCAGTTGTTGAAAACCCTGCACCTTGCATGGCTTCTGATTCAAAAAAGCAAATGCTAGGATTTTTGAAGGCTCAAACGGATATATCCCTGTGGCATCGAATGACTTCTTGAGGAGATCTGGAGGCATGACCTCAGCCCAAACACAGCTTAGAATCCTAGGCCAGGTGACCTTGTCTATCATGTTTTCTGGTCTTTCTGTCAAAAATTCCGTGCAGTGTTTTTTGTAAGACTTTTTAAACGGGCCAAAAACAACACGGTCCAATGGTTGCAGCATGTGTGTTGTGTTGTGGCAACGCAACGATGTTGATCTGCTCTTGTCGCGCCAGTTCAAGGAGATCTAAGACCTCGTGGCTTTTGTGGGAATCAATTATCAGAAGCTGTGGTCTTTCTGGTCCACAGTTTTTTTTATAATACCCTGTGGAACCATTCCTCTCCAATGGCATCATCCATCCATGCATTATTCTGAAAATCAAGGAAGGATAATGCAGGCACAGGCATTATAAGTCTAAATTTAGGTAAAGCCTATTTCTTTTCCGGTCCAAAGTCTCCTCTATAACCCCCATCTTAGCAACTCAACGCCCATGCCCAACCCTCACCCCTCTCTCTCTCTCTCTCTCTCTCTCTCTCTCTCTCTCTCTCTCTCTCTCTATCTCTCTCTCTCTCTCTCTC
>JAOWAZ010532660.1:0-10316 GCA_028565935.1 Goniobranchus fidelis
GAGAGAGAGAGAGAGAGAGAGAGAGAGAGAGAGAGAGAGAGAGAGAGAGAGAGAGAGAGAGAGAGAGAGAGACTATCTGTCCGAGTGTAAGTCTGCCCGCAATTCATGCACACAAACTTTTATATTTGCGCAATTGCGGCTGTTCTACTACAAGTTCCATATGTTTCCAGGGTTTCTCAAATGTTTCTACCACACTCTTTAATACTTTTCTTTCTCTTAGACACCCAGGCATCAAGTGATCTGAACAATCTCATTTCGATTCCCTCTCATCCATCTCACTCAGGCACCCCTGGTACCGGTGCCTTTAGAGACCATCGCTTCCTTTTTCAGAAAAATGGAACGTCCCGCCCACAAAGCGCACACGACAGAACGAAAATAAGCCAAACACAAAGCGATACAAACTGGCAACCATGTAATTTCCCTGGAATGACTCACTCCAACTGTCTTGATACTCCCACATCCTCACGCGAGATTGGACCCAAAGGCCCGAGAGCAGTGGGACATCAACGTCAGCCTGGCCGAAGCCATTGAAAGCAAGACGAGAGTAAAATGAATAAAGTAAACGCTCGGAGAGTGTTTTATTCAATGGGGCGCAACAGGCTCCCTCGCGTGGAAATTGAAGAAAGAAAAAAAAAGGTCAGATCCAAAAAGGGAGGACCAGGAGAAGGGAAGGACAGTGCATAAAAAAACAACATAATGCCAGAGCAAAAAGCCTCAGTTCCGAAAAACGAGTCCCTACCTTGACTGAGAAAGGATTGGTTTATGCCATGAATCCAAGTTGAAGCTGATGTTAAGCAATTATGATCGCAATATCTTCTTGAACGTTACGTGAATACCTTTGCACATATAAAACACATCTTTACTGACCTTACAAAGGGATTTATGAATTGTAAAGACATCACCATTACGACACGTTCATCATACAGCACAAAAAAAGAATATTTAAACCATTCTTTATTCAAAAGTTCCTTTCATTTGGTAGGTCTGCAAAGTAAAGGAATTGTTAAAAATGTTTTGGAGATGTCAACAATTACCAAAGCATAAATAAATCAATAAATAAACAAATAATAAATAAATAAACAAATAATAAATAAATAAATAAATAAATAAACACCACTGTGCTTCAGTTCTTAATCAGCTAAGCAATATTCTCTATTTTCATAATATTTCTCCAACCTTTGTGATGTGTGATTATGACTCAAAAGCTACTTCCACTGAGCACGCTACACATCTCATTAATATAGCGATGTACATGTACATGTATTGTAATCTGGAATCTGTTACCTCGAGCCGAATGCGTTTGAGGAAACAATACACGATGGAGACACAAATTTCTGCAAATAATGGTCTCTTTTGTAAAACAGATAACGATACGTTGACAAAATGGGGAAAACCAAACTCATATATATAAATAAGGTGGCCCAATGTGTCAAACCAGTTGGCACATGGGTTTTACTTATTGGCACAAGTTCTATTTAAGAAAACTGCCCGAAACTATGAGAATAATGAAGGAGTCGTCTAATAAACATTCACTCTAAATAAGAAAATAGTTGCTAGGCAGCGCCCATATTATTATGATCATTATTACTATCATCATCATCAGTAGTAGTAGTAGTAGCAGCAGCAGCAGTAGTAGTAGTAGTAGCAGCAGCAGTAGCAGCAGCAGTGGTAGTAGTAGCAGCAGTAGTAATAGTAAAAAGAGTAATTGTAGTATTAGTAGTAGGTGTAGGAGTAGTAGAAGTACATGTTGGAGTAGTAGTAGGAGTAGTAATGATAATGTTTGGGCGAGTCTCATTACTTTTATTTAAATATGCAGAATAATGTATCACCCAGGGGAAATAATCGAAGTTCTCAGCCAAGTATACCCCCCCCCCCCCA
Source organism: Goniobranchus fidelis (assembly GCA_028565935.1). Lineage (NCBI taxonomy): Eukaryota > Metazoa > Mollusca > Gastropoda > Nudibranchia > Chromodorididae > Goniobranchus > Goniobranchus fidelis. The sequence continues at coordinate 1,879 of JAOWAZ010532660.1, forward strand.
CACACACACCCACACACAAATTAAAAAAATAAAATTCCACAGAGTTTTCCCTAAGGGTGGGATTTTAGACAGTTGTTACTGTAAAATAGAGCAGTCATGGCTAATTGTCAGGTTGTAGGGCAGCTGGGGGCACTGATTTTATTGAAAAGCTGTTTTGGCAAGTTTAGTCGACACAGCCGACAGAGGTGAAGGGGACTGAGTGAGGAGGCGACATTGCACTTTATACTTCATGTAACTAAATTAACAATCAAAGTCCAGGTGTACCTTGATTCCTTCCTCATCATTCACACGTCGTATCATTTTCACACACATCTCCGGAATCTTGGGAAACTCAGGATGCTCAATACAGATGTCTTTGAAGATTCTTATCACTCTTTTTCTGACACTGATTCCAGTATCCTGGATGGAGGAAAGGGGACATTACTTTAATATTTTCTTTTTGTTACGTTACATTCATGAATGATCTTTCAGCATTTCTTCTCTTTTAAATAGAAGACTTCTTATACCTCTCTTAGACCAAAGACATCAGCAAGAGATAGTATAAAAGCAAATGAAAATGACCATCCGGTGAATCTTCCATAAGTTATCTTCTTAACAGTTTAAGATTAATACCAAAAGAAGAAGAATTTCATTTTTTAAGCTATCAAATTGTCCCTATAAGTTTCTAAACATACTAGTCAGAAATTGGGTCATGACGTTTTTGGCTTTATTTTATGAAAATGAGTGTCTCACCATCCCTTCTATAAATACCTAAGGACTCACATGTTTAGAGTCTACAGGGACAATTTAAAGAAGAGGTGGGCGAACATCCATTGTGGTCATTAAGAGCCAAAAACGTCATGAACCAATTTCTGACATACCTGTTTAGACTTATAGGGATGAAATTCATCTAACGTTTGTCCTGAATTGTCTGTGTGAACTTGAGCATTTTGTTCGTCTGTATTGTATTTTGAAGAACACTCTGTTTGCAAATGAAGTTTATATTTGAAGAGACGAGGGAGACAGCACTTATTTCGCTCAACAACATTAATGTCTACACCAATGTCAATTTATACTTCAAAATATCTACAATGAATTGCAATTAGAAGCTTGCATTCTTATATTCTATATAATATCACATGCAATGCAATTTCCTAAATGACAATATCAATCAGGTAACTATATTCTTTCACAGTGCTTAACTATTTCCCTACTGTCATATTTTCCACCGTTGGACAGACCCATTTTTGTACCTCCTGACTGATGCTAATTGTTGATTTAACTTTACAAAATACATGCAAATATCATATATCAAAATAAAGGACGAAATTAAGCTTTCTATGTTACTTGATTAATGATTTGTTATCAATTTAGTAATTAAGGAAAATAAAAAAACAAAAACCCCAGAATACCAAACCCAAAAGCATGTTTTAAATTGTACAAATTCCAGCTTACATAACCAATATCTCTGGATCAGTCAGTCTTCTTGCCAGGACTCTACGATATTCTTTTTAGTTTATGTACACATAATCCATGAGAATTTCAGTGAAATTGGTTACATATTTTAAAGAACTTATTATAACTGAAATACGGTAAAACAGATATATACACAAAACATCTCATGTCTTGCATCTAGATTTAGGACTAGTTCTAGGTCTGATATCTAGAATCTAGATCCGTACAATCAACAGCACTATCATTTTCATTCTTCCTTCCTTTTTATATACAACTATTCCAGTTCTTTTTAAAGGTCCCTTCACTTTTATCTACATAATCACCAGCCAGACCAAGCCCATTCACAACTTCATCACTGTCACCTACCACAATTGTATTCTTCCTCCTTCGCGACACCATTTTTGTTATTTATAACCATCATTTCAACAATTAAAGCAAGTCCATAGATCTATCAAATTATGAGTTCTTTGGGCCGAAAATCTAACCAGACAACTAGGTCTAGATGAAACTGATGGTCCTGCTTCAATGCATAGATTGTAAACAAATAGGAAGAAATAATACAGAAGAATCGTTTTTGTCTGAACTGCCTAAAAGCAAGCCGAGGAAATTTGTTCTCTTCTAAATACCGATATAATTTTAATTTTGCTAGATGGGAAATATGGACTGGATTAAAAAGGTGATTTCATGACATAAAATAAGCTTGCTGTACAAATCAGCAGTGAGATCAAGATGTTAAGTATGGTTTACGGTAGGGAAAGAATAGATATTTCATGGACATAGAAACAATACAACTACACTTATCTATGAAAAGATTGCACTGAAATGATGTATTAAATTTGTAATGTTATAATAACAGTTTTCACTGTGTGGTAAGTTCCTTGACTTAACATTCAGATGTGTATTAAAGTCAGGATGTTGTGCTAAATCTAAAATTCAATATGGTATCCTAAATGTTACAGAGAAATACTGAATAGACTTTATTATTACCATACCATGCATTCAAAATCTATCCCCAACATTTATCACTCATCACATAAGTTGATACTTGTATTTATAAAAATAATAAAAATAAAAAAAAGTTTTGACTCACCAGGATCCTATCAGACAACATATCATAGTAGTTGGGGATGAGGTCAGGTTGAATAAGGATAAATTTTCCAACCAACTCAATAGCAGCTTCTCTGACAGATGTTGATTGATCTAAGAACCTTCCATGTACACCTCGTTGCATGTCAGACTGTAATTGTTGCAATTACACTGTTATGCCAAGAAACCTTTTAAGTTACTAGATTTCAACAATTAAACATAGAAGCTTTTTGGCCTCTAACAGGCAAAAATGCTTCTATTTTTGACATCTCAAAAGTACATTTGAAATTACAAACTCATACAAAGCTAGAAAAAAAAACAAAAAAAAACTAATTTTCTGAATTAATGCATAGGGGGAAAAAAGAGAAAGAACCCTTCTCCTGAAATACTAAAAAAAAATTTTTTTTTTCAAAACCACTCCCTTTCACTTTATTCTACAGGGTGTCCCTAAAAGAAACATGCAGTTGAGATAAAATGTAAAATAATAATAAAAAAAACAAAAAAAAAAACATACTGTGATGGAACTAAGCCCAAAACACTGGCTCTATACATTCAAAAACGAAGGAATTAAAAGATACCAAATTTGACACATTGATTGAGACCTCATAACATTTGAAGCGATAGCTATATGATTGAAAAAAAAAAATGTTTGGTTTGATAAAAATATCTACTTCCTCAACTTCCTGTGTATCTCCGTCAGCCAAGTATCCTAGGCCTACTCAAAAAGATATTGATCTGGTGTTTTTCTGTGTTCATTTTGGGCATAATCTAAATGTAATTAGTCATTATCATTAGTCTGGAACGCTACACATTGACTATATTATCTAGATCCACACATTCTTCTTAATAGCTTTTGCATAAGATCTAGCTCTAGAGTATGGTAAGTCTGGAAATATAGATCTCTAGATTATATGACATTAGATCTGACTTGTGACACAAGCATTGACTAGAATATACCTGCTGTAGCTGTCAACAAAATTAAACCTATGGAAAATCATAAACTGTAGGCTTGCTGCCCCATTTCTATCAATAATTATGATCCTTTTCAGTATCATACGGTTTAATAGGTGCACAATCGTGCTGCGCGTAAATCGATACTGACTGGTATCGGGTATTAGTCGATATTTGACATCCAGTATCGATCGATATTCGATATCGATACTGTGACGTCATATTTTTCTAAAAATAGCCTAATTATAGACAGTCTCCATGTGGTCATATTTAAAAGGTCAAAGGTCATAATGTTTCCTCTTCGACAGCGCCTGCCCATATTATTATTTGGGGCTTACAGTGGGCTATCATTTTTTTATTTTTGTTTTTGGTTTTGTTTTGTTTTTGTGGGGTTTTTTTTCAAGTTTTTTCCCAGTTTATTTCAAAGAATTCAAGAATAACATTAAAATATGTTTCAAACGATATCATTAATTGGCAATTGCAATGGACACATATTTTGAAAAGTGAAAATGATACATAAAATGACAATACATGGAATATGGAAAAGTTTTGTTAGAAAAGTAATGGAGAAATTGTATCATCTCATGACTGAATGCTTTGCTTGAATACACCAACATACAATCTCAGATAACTGAAAATACATGTAAAAATATCAACATTAATGAAGGTTTTTGTTCAAAAAGATTATTTTGTCTGCATTCTGTGGTGACAGACTTGCCCTTCGTTTTGAAATCACCTCCCCAGCCTTAGAAAAGAGCCTCTCTGATGGTACCGATGTGGCCGGGCAGCAGAGGTATTTTCTGGCCAGCATAGAAAGCCTGGGGAATTGAGCTTGGTGGTCTTTCCAAAACTGTAGCGGGTTGTCTTTTCTGTTGACATTTGGGCTTTCCCAGTACTGCCGCATTTCTATTAATGACTGTACTGTATAGCACACTGGTTTGCTTTTGTCGGTACTTTGGGTTTGAGAAAGTCCCATAGATCATCATCATCATGACCAGCCTGTGCCTGTGAATCAGCCTGTGCCTGTGAGGTGCTGGGAATCTCGTCCATCTCCTGTATCTGCACTGCTGTAGCCTCATTTTGCAGGTCTGCAGCTGCCTTTGTTGCCAGCTGATCATCTGCAAAGACGTTTTTCTTGAATCTAGGGTCAAGTATTGCTGCCTGTCTCAACCAAGACTTTTCCTCAGGACTGGGGAATTTCTTTATCAGCCCTGCTTTGAGTAATGATGTCAGGGGCTCTCTGGCATTTACCACCTTCTTCAAGCCATTTTGAATTACCTTCAGCAAGGGGATGGCAGCACTGATGGTAACTGTTGTTTCTGCAGACATCATCTTGGTGGCAGACTCGAATGGTTTGAGAGATAAAACAGTAGCCTTCAGGAGAGTCACTTCATGATCTGTTATTGTCATCTGTGGTTTCCCAATCATTGTGAGGACAGCATTCAATGCTTCTACCTGCTGGCAGACACTCTCAATCATATTTAAGCAGCTGTTCCATCTGACGTTTACTTGCTGGATTAGCTTCCCAGCCTTGAGTCCAAGTGTTTCTCTCATTGTTTTCAGTCTCCTGTTGCCCTTTTCACTGCTGTGAAAGTAGTCGACAATTGACTTTACTTTGGTGATGACTACTTTTAGATCTGTATCCTTGTCAATGGCTCCTGTCACCACAAGATCTAGATTGTGGGCAAAGCAGTTGATGTGATACCACGGCAGCTTTCTGCCAGCAAGTTGCATGTTAGCTGCGCCATCTGAAACCAGAATCTTCACTTTTTGTTCGATGGACCATTCTCGGCAGATGAAAAGCAGTTCCTCCATGATGTTTTCTCCCGTGTGGTCTTTCTCAAAGTGCACAGTGGAAAGGGCTATTGAGCACAATTTCCAGTCTTTGGCGATGAAGTGGGCGGTAAGGCTCATGTAACTATCGTCTAAAGATGTCCAGAGATCATTTGTCACTGCTATGTGGTCTGCCTCTTCCAGTTCTTTCTTCACTCTTTGCTTAATCTCATCATATTTTGCAGGCAAGAGATCTGTTGTAACAGACTTTCGTGAAGGGATCACGTACCGTGGATCTGCTGTTTCCAACAGGTCCCTGAAGCCCTTGTCGTCGGCTGTTTTCAATGGCTTTGTGTCTTTGCACATGTCTAATTAGCTTGTCATCAAGCAGTTTCTTACGAAAATGAGAAGGAGGTTATGGTTCAGTTTTGTCAGTCAACTTCATCTGCTTCAGTGGAGGCTCATTACCGGTACTGCTTCTACTGTCTTGCTTTCCTTCTTCCATTTGTGCTTTTTCTGTTGGATGTCTTTTAGCAAGGTGCTTTACTAAGTCAGTTGTGTTCCCATGATGTTTTAGTGTCTCTTTGCAGATTAGACAGAGAGCGTCTTTATTTCCTGGTTTCTCCTCAAAATATTTCCAGACAGAACTTTTCTTCTTCCTTTGTGTCGCCATTCTGAAATAAACAAAAATACAAACACGTTGTGCACCACTTATTTTTCAGACGTTTCCGAGTAGGTGACTTTTGTGAGCGTTAGATTTTAGGAAATTTTAATCCCAAAATAATAACGCGCACAGAAAGTTAATAATAAGTGGTGCACAGCGTGTAAGATAAAATCAAGATATCTAGCCTAGATCTAGATTAGATCTAGATACCTGGATGTAGAACGGTGATGTGTAGTTAGACCCTTGCCTAGTACTAGGCTAGTGACGGTCTACACTGTGTAGTGTAGAGATTAGAGATGCACATTGCACATGGTGGTCCGTGGTGACTGATGGGCAGTGCGTGTCAAATGTTGTATTCGTTTTACCGATACCTCACGGAGCCACTCCCACCCTGACAGATTCTTTCCAGAGAGAGAGAGAGGCTTACAGAGACTACAGTGGCTTGTGAAACCAGCGCATCAATCGAATCTCTTTTTATTTCCAATCCCTTTCACTCTCTTTCTTTTGTGTTTTTACCTTTTTTTTTTCTTTCTTCCTTTTTTGTGGTTCTAAGTGTAGCAGTATCGATAGTATCGATTTACGAACAACTTGAGTATCGAGGTATCATAACTCAGGCGGTATCGATCGATACTCGATACCGGTATCGATTTACGCGCAGCACTACAATATGATTTCCGAACATAAAAAGAAACCTTTTACTGCAAGCATGGCTCACTTTGTAAAAGCTGTCAAAGCGATCGCATTCTCGTTACTCACTCAAATATAATCACTCACTGTCAGTCTAGATCTTATCCTTCTTCTTATCAGACTAGAGAAATGCAATTTTCATTAGAGCATAGGACTTTGCTTGTGGAGCTTTTTTTTTCCGAGCAAACGGATATGATGACTCTGTAAAGGATCGTTTTCGGGCTAGACTTCCAGGCGTTGAGCCACCGTGCCGAGCGATGGTGTTTAATTTGATAGCAAGATTTAGGGAAACAGGTAGAGTTACGGATTATTACCGATCTGGTAGACTGTCTGTTTTGAAGGATAAGAGTGTAAAAATCGAGGAGAAGATTCTGATGCAACCATCTTCCTCATGTAAGCGCTTAGCTAAGCAAGTCAACATGTCTTCTGTCATTGTTCACAAAGTTTTAAGAAGGAGACTCAAGATGCGTCCTTACAAAATCTCCCTGGTGCAAACGCTAAGGAATCGTGAACATGGAGCAAGACTTGGGTTTTGTCACTGGTTCCAACATTTTTTAGAGCATGAGGGAGAGGATGTTTTAGATGGAACTTTTTTTCAGCGACGAAGCTTGGTTTCATCTTTCTGGCTTTGTGAACCGACAGAATGATAGATTTTGGGCTGACCAGAACCCACATTCGTACCACGAGAGGCCATTACACGACCAAAAAGTTGGAGTGTGGACATGTACTGTCGGTCCTGTTTTCTTCCAAGGAACCATTAACGCGCAACGGTGTCTAGACGAAATCTTGATGCCTTTCATATCTGAATTGCGGGAAGATGAACTTTTTGGTGGATGGTTTCAGCAGGATGGAGCGACAGCTCATACTGCAAGGGTAACGATGAGATTTTTGGATGGCATTTTTGCAAATCGGCAGATTTCTACTGGGCTCTGGCCTGCTAGGTCACCTGATTTGACCCTGCTGGATTTCTTCCTGTGGGGTTATTTGAAAAGTCGGGTTTATCAAGATGACCCACAGACAATAGCAGGTATTCTCCAACGAACGTTCAGGAAGTGGATTAGTTTAGAGGGCTTACTTTAGAGCGGAAAGAGCGTTAGTATATAGAACAGAAGCACTGAAATAAAATAAACAGGAATGATGATCATAGACTGAAATTTTTACGCCAATGGGAACGAGACAACTTAAAGACCATTTTGATGGTCATCAATAATAAAATGGCGTTTAATACTAACATTCGTTCGTTTGTGACAATGTCTGTTTGACAGAGAGGGTGTGCGTGCTTGCATGTGTGAGCGTAGTGAGTGTGTGTGAGAGAAAGGCGCCCGGAAAAGGAGGGGGCGGGGCGAGGGGTGGTATGACGCACAAAGAAGTTGAGAGGCATGTATGAGATGAAAACTCTCGATACGTTCGTCAATCGGCGCATGTGAGCAGTTTTCAGTTATCGTAGCGAGTCGCGTGGCCAGAGGGACTAGACTGAAAGGGTGGGTGTGTCGGGACGTTGCGTTGCAGTTTACTGAATTGTTGATAAAAGTCAACACGGATTGCTAGCGCAACTCACTACTGTCTATTTTGACACGCCAATACAGTCTACGAACGTTCACTCACTGTCTTGTAATCCTTGTGAAAGTTAGAGGTGTGTCTGATCTCCCGGATGCATGCATTGTTATGTCTGTGAGTGTATGTGTGTGTGTGTGTGTGTTCGTACGGCAGTATGTTTTGCTTAGTACAGTAATTGACCAATGAATGGCACTTATGATGGTGTGAGGTTCTTACATAGAAAAGGACGGAGATGAAGATGGTTGGTGGAGTTACATGCCAGAAATATAATAAGGGACCGTTCACA
>JAOWAZ010532771.1:0-15467 GCA_028565935.1 Goniobranchus fidelis
TATTTTGTTTGTTTGTTTTGAACATATATGGTTACATTCCATGCACTGATTTTCTTTCTTTTTAATTGCCCTTCGGGTATTAATAAATTTAATTGAATTATATTGAATTGAATATGCAGGATTTGATAGTTTAGTCCTATGAAAATGGACGATAAACTTGGGAGACTCCATGTCCAAGTTGTACATACATTGAACCCATGCCAGTAACAGAGCATACAGAATCGCTGAAACGGGGATGTTCAGCAAAACTTCATTCCTATCACTCCCTCTCCAATCCCTCCTTTTGTAACTCTGCTACCCTTTGTCTCGGCTTTGACGGAAAGGTTATCCGATGTCAAACCCCATGTCGATTGAATATATTTTTAAAACAGTATACTTCTCTCGCGGACTCAACATCAGGGTACGCAGCCGAAAGGATTGGTTAGTTTAAATTGCCTCAATTACGCTGGAAGAAGGGTCCGTCTTGGGGTAGAACAGGACGTGCTGAAACATCCTCCAACAATAATAATTGGTCTTTCTTATTCCCAGGTGACCACAGCCGTGTCATTGTATGGGAAGGATATGACGTCACCGGCTCTGACTACTACAATGCCAGCTACATTGACGTAAGTGAAGGCTTAATTAGTGGCTTTCTCCTTCCATCAGGGGATTTCCTTATCATGAGAATATGGATGAGGTTTGAACAAAAATAGATGAGCTGTTTAAACATCTCCTGCAAAGGAAGACCAAGCACAAGATGTTCATTCTGAAGTTCTAAAATGTGCATTAATTCCAAATAAACTTTATTTTCTAGTCATCATGAAAAATTTCAACGCTGAAGTAGTGATGGAAAATTTTTTTTGGCAACGAATGCGCAGTATTTGTTGAAATGTTTGGTCTCGGAATAGGGAATGAACAAGAGAACGTAACAGAGTTTGTAAATTTTACGATGACAAATCATTGTCAGTTATTAATCGTGAACACTAATTTCAAAAACATCATAGAATACAAGTGCAATCGGCATTAGCTGACAAAAACGACAAGATACCATATTGACTACTTCAGGATCTTAAAAAAAAAAAAAAGAAGAGATATACTGAGTGTCCTTTTCCAGTCTCTAATAGAAATGACAGCATTCAAAAGGCTCAAGGCAAGCAATACTAAGTATAATGTACTCGCCATCAGTGATTTTTAATTAAACCATTTTGGAAAGAACAGGGCAGGTGTTAGTTCAAAACAAACATAATAAGAAGGTGGAGGGTAGTGAGTTAGGCACGAACATAGAAAGGACCAAGGGCAAATTTAGAGAAAGAACAAAGGTAACACACAGACAAAAGTACAATCTCCTGCTTTCAGGATAGGAAACCAGTGTAGTTCTTTCAGCAGAGCAGTGCCATGTTTATGAACAAGTCGAGCCGCGGTGTTATGGACTGTTTGCTGTCTTGGGATTCTCTCATCAGTGATTTTCAGAAGCGGGGATTAAAGAAGACTCTCTGTTCCTATAGATTTAATGGTAGATACGCAAAAAACGTGTATGACATGATTGTTATGCCATCGTAACTGTTGATTACAATTGAACTGATTAAATTCATAATTTATTTTTTATTAGTTTCTTGAGATTCACTGTAACATAGTAATAACCCTTATAAAGCAAGGTGAATTTTTTTATACCATGCGTGTTGCCTTTTTCGCATCGTCACCTTTCTAGCTGGTCACAAGGCACTTGATCAGAGTATTCAATTGTCACCTTAATTTTAGCTTTTTGCTCATAAAGGAAAAAAGTTGCCGAAATTTTGCTTCGTATTGAGCGTTAATACTCAAGTAGACAAAAACGTTAACAGAAGCGTTAAAAGTTGAAAATAATTTTACAAACTGCCGCAGTAAAAGAGCCAAGTTTTTTTCCTTTCCAGACTCGTTTATTTCTGGCCTGACGAAATTTAACACCGTAGTGAAAGCGCGAGGAATATTACAAAGAGTAAAGATGATAGCTAGCATGAGAACCACTTTCGCAAGTCGCCTGGTCTTTTGGTGGATTTTAGAGTCCTGCTTCTTTCCATCTTTCTCTATGCTTGTAACTGTCATTGATTCCCGTTTGAGAGAAGACATTGTCAATCCGTACACCATCCAAAATACGCTGGCAAGAATGAGTATATTAGATGGAAAAGAAATGATTGCCACATTGATTATTCCCATATACTTTTCTACAATACAGCGATCTTCCAAACCTATTACCACTAAACGACGTTCAAAAACGGTCTCATTGTTTGTTTCCGTTTCCACCCTTGTCCAAGCAAGCCAATGACTAAGGTATATGGGAATATGGAGAGCTATTGTGGCGATATGCAGGAAAATTACACAAAAAATTGAACGATTTCTGGTGAAGATTCTCTTGACTTTGAATGGAAACATAACGCAAATACAGCGTTCCAAAGATAGACACGTTGTTATCCAGCCCGAACACAGGAACAAAGAGTCCAGAATCCAGGCAGCTCCGACGTAATAGACTTGCATAGGATCTACTTGTTTATTATAGAAAAACATGCTCCAAATATAAAGCAAACTTGAAAGTACAACTATTGCTGAGAGAAGAAAGTCTGTAAGTGACAGGCCAAATAGATATACGGTCATACTGTCTTTGAGTCCAAGTTTGTGGAAGATAATCATATTAACGGCGTTATTGATTGTTCCAAATACTGATAGGATTCCACAAAGTAAAATGTTAATGAAAAGATTGATATTCCACATGGCATCATCTGATATGATTTGTTGGTAAGGAAAATCATGGACAAAGAAGTTGGTCGCAGTCGTTCCAAAATACTCCTTAACTCCGATCATAATGTCGTCCATTAAAATTTCAGAGGAAAATGCTTTGAGTACATTGTTGTTCTCCTTCTCCATCTTGATGTTGTAATGTCCTCTTAATAAAGATTACTCATTAAATAGCTGTATGGATAATATTTCTATAGAAGCAAAGATCAGATAAGTATATATTCATTACAGATGAATAAAATATTAGATTTTTTAAAGTTTTTTAATCTATTCTTTGCAGGGCTTACATGCCCTTTATTGTAGTATGAAATGTTACTGATAATAAGAACTACCTCCGGATTTGCATTCCCTTCGGTGTTGCTCCACCACATCCGATGCAAAGATAGTTTGGTAAATATTCATTACGGATAAACACATAGTTATATTCCGTCGGTATTTTATCTTTCTTTTTGCAGAGTTTACTTGTCCTTTGTCCTAATATGCAGTGTTCATATAAGTACAACAGCTTCACAACATCCGGATTTGCCTTTTCCTTCGAAGCTGCTCTATTTCATCTGATACGAAGAGAGCTTGAATTGGTCAGCTTAGCTTAAATGCCATGGACTTAAAAGAAAAAAGACCCTTTAGCATGGCATTTCGATTCGTAAATTTTCATTTCATTCTTTGTTTCATATTTCTAATGATCTTAGAAAATAATATCTTTGAAGAAACTTAAATTTCCATTCTACCTTTGTTGCAATTTAGGTAACATAATAGATACAACACCAGGAAGAACCTGGAAAGTTGCTTTCTTCCATAAAGCTTTAAAAAACGATTCCTTTTTCTTCTGAAAACAATACAAATACCTCTAGATGAGAAGATAATAATAGCTGCAGCGTTCAGCTTTTTTTGCAATTGTATCCTTTCCATAGGTAAAAGTGCGCCAATCAAGTAATCTTGACTCTATCTGTCTATATTTAACAGTACATGAACTTCCTTCAAATGAGCGGACCCCACATTAAATTATCTCGTGACAACATATTACAAAAACATCTTTGCATTGATTGCTGCAGATTTCCGACGAACAAAGACGTTCTTTCTTTTACCAAGATCATATTGTAGCAGGATCACATATTAATATTTTCAACACTACAATTAATAATCTGGATACAAAACGCTGTTTAACATGAAAAACATGTAGAAATCGCATAATGACAGCAGTCATAACAACATGCATTTAATCAATAGGCTATTCAATCTTCTGTCTAAGAGCAGCAAAGGACATCTTGCACTGACACGCATTACAAGTCTTTAAGCTAAGTCGTGCTCGAATACAATCGAATACTGTATTTTAACATGATTAATAAAGGAAGGAGCTTGGTGCGAAAGAAGCTACAGATCTTCGTGATGTTATTCTAGGACACGCTTTTATTGACATACTAGACTGATAAGTAGCTCGATTCTGTGGAAGATAACATAGACCAAGACGGTTTGTTTCTTCGGTTTCTTAATCTCAAAACCATCAAAACACAAGAGAAAAAAAAAGAAAAAAAGCAACAGCAAACAAACAAACTATCAAAAACAAAAACAACACAAACAAACTCAAAAACAAATAAACATACAGGCAAAGAAAACAAACCAAAACAAAAAGCAAAGAAACAAAAACACGCATTAAAAAACAAAACAAAACAAAAGCGATTAACCTTTGTTCGCATCTGCAAAACGTTTAACGCCATCATTAATGTGAATCGCAACAAAGGACTGCTCCGTGAGAAGGTCATCTATCCAACAACAAAAGATATAAGTGAACACTGTCTTGAACATTATTTTGTTTAGAAGACAAGCTATCCGTGGGATTGGTGGAAAAGAGACTTTCCATCTACACCGTGCTAAGCTATTTTCATCGATTGCTATAAATGACAATATTCTTTTGACTTCGAAGATGTTCATCTCATTCCTCTATCCAATAGAAGAGACATCTCACGCAGGCAATTTACTCAGCTGTTCAAAACAGACCCCTGATTAAAATTATATCGGACTGGTACATGTCATAAATCTGTTCTGAATGGCTAAAATATGGCGATTACTCTTATAAATATTCAAATGGGTTTCCTGTTTTTCTTGTTAAATCTTAAACCCAGTTTTAAAGGAGAATAGTCAAAAATCATAAGAACATCAGGGGTGCTTCTCATCATTTAACTAGTAGTACGCTTTCAGTTTCAGAAGCCTTTTAGATTAACGTTTTAAGTTAAGAGAGCAGTGTGATAGGGATGTGCATGTCTCAGTAAAGTTATTTCAGTGCGCATAGTTGTAAAAACGAAAGGAGGCAAGATATCCTAGTCGGCAAGAGTGAGTACATAATATCATCTTGTCTTCCACTTGCATTACTCTCAGAGCCAAGCGCCAGTTGGAGTATCTCGCGTAAATCATTGTGGGAACATGAAGCTGTATAATAAGCTGTATATATAGCTTATAATAATAAGCTGTGAATATATCACAGATTAGTCTTGCGGTTTATTTAATTAAGGACATAAACACCAGCGACGTCTGATCAGTTTCTGTGTCATCATGTTGCCCATACAGATCCTGTCCAAGGAAACGATCGCCAGAAATAATAAATGCAAATTTGAGTTTCCCGCTTTTGACCATCTGTCACAACTTAGGATTAATAACCCTTTCAAAATCGTAGAAATTCTTATGTTCATAAAAAATTCGAATGACCTCCAATGGTGTGTCAGAAGGATATAAGTCGCACATTTGAGGACGTCATTTGTTTTGTTTGTTTGCAGATTGATGGCTCGTTCGTGGCCAGTCAACAAATATAAGAAAATAGCTCTGTTTGACACACGAAAAGATGTAGTACACCATCATCATCACCTTCTAGGTATCCACAAGTTGCTAGTTTTTCGAGGCCATTTTTTCTTCAAATATGGCCGAAGACATTCATTTACCCCTTTTTAATTGTGCTTATAAGTCCGCTCTTTTTACCTATCTTTTTCATTACTTATTCGTTTATTCGTTTATTGTTTGTGCCGTCCAAGGGATTTTTAGAAGTAGCGAGTAAATACAAATTTTAAAAGTTTCCAGCAGATGTCGACTCTCTTTGTTCAACCATTACGTACTGAAAAAGAGGATCTAGATAAATGCATGTTCGAGCTTACCTAAAATCATCAGATTAGCCTTCTGCCTTCTTTAGTAGAAACCCTTGGAGGGCCTAAATAAAAGTAGTAGGGAATGTCCAAATTACCTCGCATTGGGCAACCGGATTGGGCAACTGATTCTGTAATAGTAGGCCCAAAAATGTTCTAGACCGAGGTATAGTTGGCCAAAGGATGTTCTAAGAAGAGGTATAATTGGGTAAAGAATGTTATAGAAAGAGAAATAGTTGATCAAAGAATGATCTAGGATATCAGTTCCAGAGAAATGTTCCAATGAAAGTCGTGTGAGACCAATGGAAGTTTGGCAGTTGGTTCTGTAATAGGAGAGCGACAACAACAACAATGGTTCTAGAACAAGGTATAGTGGGCCAAAGAATGTTACCGGAGAATAATAGGTCGAAGAAGCACATCTAAAAATAGCAGGCTAGAGAAATGTCCCAAGGTATCAGTTCGAGATTCTCAAAAAAATGTCAGTGGTGAAGGAGGTAGGGGTAGGCGGCTAGGATTCATCGAGGATAGGTGGATGGGGGTAGTAGGGACAAAAACCACCTATGACAGGGTTAGGATAGAGTGTTGGATGGACACCGAGAGTAAAGTGGACGAAAACTGTAACGGTTTATTTTCTATTTGTTTTTGATTGTTGTGTTTGTTTGTTTTGTATATTTGTTTTGTTTACTTATGGAGGGGAAGAAAAAAGACTTCGTCAGAACAGCTAGTTTGTTTCGTCACGTCCAAGCATCATCCAGCCTGCTCCAGTAGGAGGAGGTTGTACTAGACCTGTAGAAGACAAAAGAGGGATAAACAGTTAGAAACGGGGGATTGCAGAGGAGCAATGCTTATTTACACCCCCTCCCCCTCCCTCCACACCTCTTAGAGTTAGGAGTCGAAATACACAGATTTAGACAACGCAAAAAGACTACCGAGGCTCTTCGGTATCATCATCATCATCATCATCATCATCATCATCATCATCATCATCAAACTTCTTCTCGCAAATGATTTGAAATAATATTTGTCGGTTAATGATATGGAGATCATACTTTGATCAGTCGAAACCAACGATGAGTAAAGAAGGAAGATAGATGATAAATCTACCAAAAACGTTTGCAATACCCAAATCGCAACAAGTGAACCAGTCTCCTGCTCATTAAGCATTGGCGTAAGCCTTTGAACACATCCCTAAATTTACTTTTTAGGGCACTTTAGCATATATCTGACAAATGTCCTAACTATGAAACACAGTTGGATTACCCTCACTTACGACACATTTATTTAGTTCTTCAAAACCCAAGATATTACTAGCTACTGACATACTTAGTGGGAAGTGTTTAGCTGTGTATGAGGTAAATGATCTGCCTGGTGGTAGAGCAGTCGTATATATACGTCAAAATTAAAAGTATCTCTGAAAGTGTAAATGTAGCTTTACCAACCCCAAACCGTAAGTCTTGTAAATCCTTAAAAATAGACAGTTTTGAACTATAAACATCACCTTGATAAAATATCTTAGACTCTAAAGATGTGTTCGCTTTGTGATTTCTATTTAAGGCTTTTTGATTTTTCCACGACTCAGCACATTTCTCACACGCAAGTCCACAACCTAATTAATCATTATCATCAACCAATGGGGAAATCGTGAAGAGGATAAAAATAGAAAGAAGTTGCGGCAATAGCAGCAACAACAACAACAACAACATATTTCGACATGGGTCGTTCTTTTCGAACACTGCCTAACATATCGTGTTCTTTTAGAGATTGTAAGAATTTTTTTTTTTTAAATCTCGTTTTGAGGAGATAAACAGGAGGTGTTCTCGCTCTCGATGTTAGCGAAATAGGCGTGGCGCTCCCACCGTCTTGGGCTTCTGATGGATGAGTCTATGACAGCGATGGTGTTTGAGGAGTGGGTTGATGTCGACGTTTGAAATGACTGTTGAGATGGGTCTGTCTCTTAAAAGTTTACCACAAATATCACATGAAAAAGTTCGTCTGTTAAAGTAAATCTCCTGGATGTGAGCGTTCATGTATGTGATCCTTGTAAACCACTGATCGCAAATCGGGCAGGTATGATTCTGACTATACATTACGATAATCGTTGGAATAAAAGTAATAATAACGTCAATAATAAAAAAAACAACAACAACAAAAACAAACAAAACCCGCTGTCACTGTTGAAGCGTTTATGTATTGGGATGCAATACAACAACAACAACAACAACAACAACAACAACAACAACAACAACAACAACTACAACAACAAATCGTGATAAGGTACTACTCACCCAATGTTCCGAGAGTAAAGTGATGAACTAAAACAGGCAACGTTGAATTAAAATGAGAAAAAAAAAGGTTCACTGTAATTTCGTCCATCTCTCTCTCTCTCTCTCTCTCTCTCTCTCTCTCTCTCTCTCTCTCTCTCTCTCTCTCTCTCTCTCTCTCTCTCTTCAACAGTTGTCAAAGATCTTTAGGCACACGGCTAGTATAACATACTAGTTTACATCAAGTGCCGACAACGATGCACACAATACTAGAAATCTATCAAATAGCCATTTAGAAGACGACGAGTGATAAAAGTTGGAGATCGTGTCTCCGGCCGTAAATCGATGAGCCAATCAGAAGCTGTTAAGTGGATAGAAATGTGAGAATCATATTGCTTCAGCTCAAGTTACGATCATGTAAGCGACAAAATGAAGTAGGACGAATTAAAATCAATGATTCAATCGCAATGTGGAAGCGGATAAAGGGATATAGATCAACTGCTGAGGTTGTGATATGTAAGCTACCAGATGATGTAGGACGACGGTAAAATCAGTGACATCCAAAACACACATAAGATTATTGGATTATGTAGACTACTGGATGATGTGGAACGACTTAGAAATAATCTGATAAAATAACTACCTACACAAAAAGTAAATAAACAAATAAATATCAATAGAAAAAACGAATAAACCAGCCAGAAAAACAAACTCGAAAAATAATCGAGGATCTCACTGTTGGTGTATACCGTATGACAAAAAAAAAAAAAAGAAATTGGGAATAGGCACGACATTTCCAAATGTCCCATAGCAAAACGTGTTGAACTAAATACATCAATGTTGTATTTATGATGATGATAATAATAATAATAATAATAATAATAATAATAATAATAATAATAATAATAATAATAATAGCACACTAGTTTTCAACGATTGATGACAAAGTAAAGATGGGCTAAAGATTAGATATAAAACGACCAACCATGAGAATCCCACGTAACAGAAAGAGGGAGACCATTTCCATCTTCTTCGCATATCAATACCGTTGCATAAGTCGAGATCGTGATCACGCGGAGTAACAGATGGCGTGAAAATAAAAGGTTTTCCACTGAACAATCAAAAGATGTTGAGTGATCAAACAAAGGAGAACTGTCACGAATTAGGTGTGACGGATACAATCATCTAGGCTAGAAGATGATGTGCAAACCATCAATGTTCAATATACGTGTATCTATGAAAGAAGTGAAGTGAACAACAAGCAATGGAGTGGTAAATTATTATCATTATTCACAACGAAAAGATCTAACAGATAACTCTATCTATTAGTAACATAAAACATTGTACATTAAAATGGCCAAATAGGGTTGCAGGGGGCAACGATACGCTCCTAGCTGGCGAATTTTTGCAATTCGAGTTAAAATATGGCCCCTCCTGGCACTAAAATAGTACAAAATAAAAACAAAATAGAGTACCGTATAAAGATAATTGTGTTCTTTGTTTTTTTTAATCCACCCACAGCTACATAACTTTTGCAGGGGAGGGCATCGGAATACCTGGAACATCTAAGATGGCTCGGGAATTTGTAAGGCCATCTACAATAATGTTACTTTTATATTATTTGATAGGAAATATTATGCTACTTTGCGATTACTGTTGCTGCTCTTTATGTCAGTGATATCTGGTGAAATATTTGGCAACCACCATGCAAATGAGCATGGATTTACTTTGTAAAACATATTATAGCAAGACTACTACGTGTCTTATCAAAAATAGCTTACCTGTCAAGGGACGTTCTAGAGCCCCGCTGGCAGATCCATGTCCACTCACTATGACCTTTGTTTCCTGCCTGGTACCAAGGACTTTGATTTTGATATTGTAGCGGCCATTACTTGTAAAGTCTTTGGCTATGATGTTAGCTGAGTAAATACCATCACCTTTAATTATGTCCGAACCTGTGAAAGTTAACGCTCAATATTGGGTCAAGTCTGTGGTACCTTGAATATAAGTTATGCATTGTAATATGATATTGCACGTATAGCGTGACAGAATTGTCTCTATCTCCTTCTCTCTCCTTCTCTCTCCTTCTCTCTCCTTCTCTCTCTCTCTCTCTCTCTCCCCTCCTCTCTCTCTCTCTCTTTCTATCCGCCACAGACAGGGGGGGGCCCCCAAAAAATATTAATGGGGGGGGGTCCACAACCAACCCAACCCAAACCCCCACCCCCATACCAACCCCCGCAATTACCCTAAACCACAAACCCACACAACCCCCCACACCACCCACAACAAACCCACACACACACACGCACCAACCCACACACCACACACACACCCCCCCCTAAACACCAGAGGTCCACGGGGGGGAGCGTGCCCTGAGTGTCAATTTTTTTGGGGCTGGAAAAAAACCGTCATGGGTGGGTGTGTAGCTAGAGAGAGAGGTAGAGAGAGGTAGAGAGAGCGAGACGAGGGGTGTTAGAGGGAGCTAGAGGGAGATCTAGAGGGAAAGCTAGAGAGAGAGCTAGAGGTAGCTAGACAGTGGTAGAGAGAGCTAGAGAGAGAGAAAAAGTGAGCTGGACAGCTCCAGCGCGTGCCCTGAGTGTCAATTTTTTTGGGGCTGGAAAAAAACCGTCATGGGTGGGTGTGGGTGTGTAGCTAGAGAGAGGTAGAGAGAGGTAGAGAGAGCTAGAGAAAGAGCTAGAGAGAGGGTGGGGGGCTAGAGAGAGAGCTAGAGAGAGAGCTAGAGAGAGAGCTAGACGAGGGGTGTTAGAGGGAGCTAGAGAGAGCTAGACGAGGGGTGTTAGAGGGAGATGCCTGCCTGCCTGGCTGCCTGCCTGCCTGCCTGGCTGCCTGCCTGCCTGCCTGGCTGCCTGCTTGCCAACCAGCCTGTCTGCCTTCCTTCCAGCTTGTCTGCCTGTGTGTTCGCCAGCCTGTCTATCTGCCAGCCATCCAGCCCCTATGGGAGTTAAGACACTTGTCACTGTCCTGCTTAGTGTCCTGTTATGTGTCCTGTTTTTATATTTACACTCTTTTCTCTAAGATTGCTTCTTTTATGTACCCAATTTATATAGGGATAAAAAACAGGACACAGGACAGGACACTAAGCAGGACACATAATGGGATACTCAGTCGAACATACCAGCAGTATTATTAATAATAATAATAATGAGACACAGGATTGATCATACTTCTACACCCCCTCCTAGGGAGGGAGGGCGGGCGGATAGGAGAGCTGCCTGCCTGTCTGCCTGCCTTCCGACCTCTCTGCAAGACTGTCTAGCATCCTCTATGCCTGCCTGCCTGCCTGCCTGCCTGCCTGCCTGCCTGCCTGCCTGCCTGCCTGCATGCCCGCCTACCTTCCAGCTAGTCTGAGATTGCTAGTTTGAGAGAGATCGAGTGAGACTGACAGGGGTAGAGAGAGAGAGAAAGTGGCCTCGACAGCCCCAGAGCGCGCCCGGAGATGCAGGTAGGTTTTTTTACAATACAAGATAACAAAAAAAACAACAAACAACAGAATACAAAAAAAGGCCAAAAACAAAGTTCGCGTCTAGGGAGACATGTTTATTTTGTGTATATTTTTGTGTATATATTCGGCTGGTGCTGCTGCTGCTGGTGCTGCTGCTGCTGGTGCTGCTGCTGCTGGTGCTGCTGCTGCTGGTGCTGCTGGTGGTGCTGCTGCTGGTGCTGCTGCTGCTGTCGGCGAGAGACCTTCTAAGGCCCCTCTGATGACTGCTCCCACTACGGGCACGGTCATGGCATTGCCGGCCTGCTTGTACGTCTGCGCGTCGCTGCATACGCGATTGATCCGCTTGGCCAGGTCGATAGGCACGCCCTGCAGGCGCAGGCAGTCGACTGGCGTGAGTCTGCGAGCCAGTGGTCCGGTGACGTAGTACTTGCATCTGCCGGCGTTGAGGCAGGGCGCGAGCTGGTGCGTGTTGACGGACGTGTATGACGGTGAGGCTCCCAGGTCGAAGGCGTAGCAATGGTCGTCCAGCCTGAGCTCGGGGTGGTTTCGTCTGAGCCGGTCGAGGCTTTCTGCTTCTGTTCTGTTGAGCGGGTACGTTGCTGCGTATCTGTACGCCTCTGCGTCGTCGTGCTGCTGCTGCTGCTGCTCTTGCTCTTTTCGTGCACCAGCACCAGCACCAGCACCAGCACCAGCACCAGCACCAGCACCAGCACCAGCACCAGCACCAGCACCAGCACCAGGCTCTTCGCAAGCTAGCCTGCACTCTTCCAGGAGGGATGATAGAAGCGGTCTCTGTCGCACCATCCTTGAAGCCCGGTCCAGCGCACTCTTGGCTGTCTCTCCTTCTGCCAGACAGTCCCTGCGGCACCCTACTATGTAGACTCTCCTCCTCGACTGCGGCACTCCGTATTGCTTGGAGTCGAAAACTGCGTAGGCCACGTCGTAGCTTCCTTTTTCTTCATCTGCTGCCGCTGCTGCTGCCGCTGCTGCTGCCGCTGCTACTTCTTCTTCTTCTTCTTCTACATCTACTCCTACGTCTTTTTTTCGTCCAGTCCCAACGCCCCGCAGGGTGTCCATGATGTGCTTGAACGTCTTGCCTCCGTGGTGGTAAACGAGGTTGAGCACGTTCTCCAGCACGAAGATCTTGGGTCGTTTGGTCTCGATGTAGTCCGCTGTGTGGTAGAACACCTTGGACTCCGCCAACCCCCTCCGCTTGCCCAGCAGGCTGAACGTCTGGCACGGGAACCCGCACACGTACAGGTCCACGTGTGGCACTTTGTGGGTGGGTCGGGTGGCTATGTCTTCGTACACGGTCCCGGACGGGGGGAAGAGTTTCTTGATGACCCTCCTGGCGTGCTTGTCCTTCTCGCAGGAGAAGACGTGGTCGAACTCCACTCCCATTTCTGCCAGGGCGATGAGGGGCGTCTCTATCCCGCTGCAGTCCGTACCTACTGTGAGCACCATGTTGATCTTGTGTGTGTGTGTGTGTGTGTGTGTGTGTGTGTGTGTGTGTGTGTGTGTGTGGATGGTGTGGGGACGGAGAGAGAGAGGTCCAGTCGGTCCACAGCTGAATTTCGACGCCTAAACGAATAGTACCTGGGTGCAATTATGTTGTACAATCTTGCCCGACCCGTTGGTAGGTAGGCGGGTAGGTAGGTAGGTAGGTAGGTAGGTAGGTAGGTAGGTAGGTAGGTAGGTACTTAGGTCAGCACACAGGCTGGAAGGCTGGCATACAGGCTGGCATAGAGGATGGTAGACAGGCTTGCAGAGAGGCTAGTAGGCAGGTTTGACAGTCAGCTGGCAGAGAGGTCGGAAGGCAGGCAGAGAAGCTTGAAGGCTTGCAGAGAGGTTTGAAGGCAGGCAGAGAGGTTGGAAGGCGGGCAGAGAGGTTGGAAGACAGAGAGTCAGGCTGGCAGAGAGGCTTGAAGGCTGACAGACAGGCTAGTAGGCAGGCAGAGAGGTTGTAAGGCGGGCAGAGAGGTTGGAAGACAGAGAGTCAGGCTGGCAGACAGGCCTGCATAGAGAATGGTAGACAGGTTGGTAGATAGGCTAGAAGACTTGCAGAGAGGCTGGAAGGTTGGCAGAGAGGTTTGTAAGGCTGGCAGAGAGGTTTGAAGGCAGGAAGACAGTCAGGCAGGCAGAGAGTTAGGCTGGCAGAGAGGTTTGAAGGCAGGAAGACAGTCAGGCCTGCATAGAGGATGGTAGACAGGCCTGCATAGAGGATGGTAGACAGGCTGGCAGAGAGGATGGTAGACAGGCCTGCATAGAGGATGGTAGACAGGCTGGCAGAGAGGCTGGAAGACAGGCTGGCAGAGAGGTTGGAAGGCAGGCAGAGTCAGGCTGGCAGTGAGGCTGGAAGGCGGGCAAACAGGCTGGAAGGCAGGCTTGGACTCTGGCTGGCAGAGAGGCGGGTACTACTACTACTACTACTAATAATAATAATATGAATAATGTAGATGTTTGGGTACAAGTATTGTATTGTTGTAGTATATTTTGATTCGCAATACACACTTACTTCTACCTGCTGCTGATGTGTCCTGATGAGTGTCCTGTCCTGTGTCCTGTTTTTTATCCCTATTAAAATTGGGTACATAAAAGAAGCAATCTTAGAGAAAAGAGTGTAAATATAAAACAGGACACAAAACAGGACACTAAGCAGGACACATAATGGGATAGTGACAAGTGTCTTATCTCCCATAAGTCCTGGAAGGCTGGCAGATAGACAGGCTGGCGGACACACAGGTTGGGAGGCTGGCAGAGAGGTCGGGAGGCAGGCAGAGACTCTGGCTGGCAGAGAGGCTTGAAGGCAAGCAGACAGACCTGCATACAGGATGGTAGAGAAGCTGGCAGAGAGGCTAGTAGGCCGTCTTGGATAGAGGACTGGGAAGTATAGTAAACTCGATAGACCTCTCTTATCCTGCCATTCTACCTCCTCTTCTCTGTCTCCCCCCGCCCCTACTCCGCCCTTCGCCGCCCTTATCTCGCCGGTCCCCACCTGCCTGCTTACCCTACCTCGCCCTCCGCTGTACGCTCCCCCTCCCAACCCGCCCCCCACCCCTGCTTGGCTCCCCCCTGTCTGCCTCCCATAGTAAGTGTGGGTGAGTGATAACTATACTCAAACATCAGCCCGCCCAGAAGGAGGTTTAGCTGTACTGCTCTCAAATGTTTTATTATTATTATAAGTATTAGTATTTGTATTATTACTATAGAGATTTAAGAAAAAAAAGGGGGGAGGGGGGGAGGAGGAAGATCGTGGACAACTCTATAAATACCATACAAATTGTATGGATCATTCATTTGGGGAGCAGACAGCGAAGCGTAACCTGCCTCTGAGGTACTTGGACTTTTGGTGTGTAGGCCACCTCATAGGTAGGTGAAGCTGTTGATGAGAAGGAATATTAGTTGATGCTATCATTTCTTGTGAAATTTTGTATCATACCAAGGAACGACCATGCCCAACCTTCTAAAGGCGAAGAACCTTGAACTGACCCTGCCAGGGGACATTCGACAGGAAGATTTGGCTATCTTAAAGGAGATGAGCAACGACTTCATCCTGATCAAGAAAGGCGACTGGCATTTGTTTTGCAACCGCAAGGATGGAAAGCAGTTTAAATTCCGCACAATAACCAGCCTGGCGAAGTTGGTACCCAACATCAACCCGTCTGAACTACAGGTGGTGCATACTAGGCACACAGACAGGATGCCAGACACTTTCTTTCGCAACCACTTGGACATGCACACCCCCATGGAGGATCAGATTATGGACGTCAAGGGTCGGTTCGCCGACTTCGCCTTGATCCAGGCCAACATCCGCAACGACGTTAAGAAGAAGCATAACATCGCTGTCAAGAACTCTGTGGAGACGAA
>JAOWAZ010532772.1:0-10308 GCA_028565935.1 Goniobranchus fidelis
AAGAAAGAAGAAAGAAAGAAAGAAAGAAAGAAAGAAAGAAAGAAAGAAAGAAAGAAAGAAAGAAAGAAAGAAAGAAAATATATTAAAAAGACTAAATGAACTTGGAGGGAAGACGAGAGTGAGAAAGACATGAAAAGATGCTGAGAGGGTATAAAGGAATGGCATGAAAATGATACTTGACAGGAAACAATACAGAAAAAAGTGTGCTTTATATAGCGCTAAATCCACTCTGTGCTCGAAGCGCTGCACTAGTGTTCCTGAGTAGGCGTAATCCCTGGGGGGATATACGGTAAACTGTAGCCATTTAGCGCAACAATACCAGCCTATTCTAGGTACTCATTTAACCCTAAGTCGAGTGAAGCAATTAGCCGTTCGTTAATGGTTGCCACTCGAACTGTGATGTGTAGTCTTCAATTACATTTATATCGATGGGTGGACAAATGAAAAGATGGACGGGATAAAAAGATGGATGGTCTGACTTATGATATATGATTATTTATGGGATTCGTGTTGTTATTTTCCCTCATGTTTTCTGTCGGACTAAATATGATAATTTATCTTTTGTATCATTTTTATATTCTTTTAAAGAATCTTAAAATAATATTGCAAAATCCTCCAATGATAACATACTCATTATACAGCCGTTTACACACCTTTACGCTTTAATGTATGCAATTAATGGGACACATAATTTGACAATCCAATTTATGTTTACTGTGCGGGATGAAGACAGAGCTAGATGGCTGCGGTTGGTGAAACAATCAGCGTGATGTCCTCCCACGACGGTTAAGTGTTCCGAGACGGAGGATTATGATAATGACGATGATGAAGATGCTATTATTAATACTAGCTGGGATGCCTGGCTTCGATGGGGTTTTCGGACGGGATAAAATTGAATAGTCACTTCCCAACCAGGCTAGCTATGCATATAGAATGATAAAAAAAATGTCATGATAAAATGTATCGTGTTTGTCAACAAAGAAATCTGATAAAGTGTTTTATTTGTCGGGTAGGGCAGAGGCAAATTAATTGGAAAGTACAAATAAGCACGGTTACACATGGATATGAAAGTCACATGTCGTATACGAAGAAATAAAGAAAATATTTCATCACCCTCCCAGACAGACACACCTGAATTCGGTTTAGTCAGGACGTTTATTTTATTTTATTTTTTTGGAAATGCCTGTAAAATAAATGTTTCCCTCATAGGCTTATCTCGAACGCTAATATTGTCCTCTTATACTAGATGAATTGAATTACACCTTTTCTCTGCCTCTTCCACAAGCATAGTTTTACATTGTGTAGGTTACAATTCTTTGAATAGTTAGTGCTTTTATTGAAATAAAAATGCAATGTTGAATTTGCTCTGAAAAGGAACAAAAATGTTTTATTACATATGAGGAATATTACACAAACTGAATTGTTAAAAAACTAAAACATTGGAATGCATTAATGGCAGAGGATTGCAATCGTATTTCTTATACAACAATGATAATGCAAATATGCGTCCGGCATCTAGACAGAGCTTTTCAATGGACTTTAACAAAAATCAAATTAAATACCAAATAAAAAGTTATTAATTGTACTACATTATTTCTTATTCTAACCATACGGATGTAGTTGTCGATATCAACTTAAAGCAAATTTAAAGTAAATTTTGTTTACTATTTCTGGATTCCTGAATGATGCATTCATATAAGAACAGCAAGTTAAAGTGTTTAGTATGGAGTAGTGGTCCATAACATTAACATTTTTGAGTGGCACATTGAGTACAAAAGGGCAATTTAAATATACGTTAATGGGGCAAGATGTGGTCTTACCATTCAACGGTGAAATCATTGCGAGAAACAGATGTCAATTGCTAAATAGGTTGGTGTACTCAGGATGGCGTGCTGTATTGAAGGATTTATGAGATTCATTTATGAAACACAGAGAATATATTTATTGAGCTCTCTTATTGATCAGATTCAATAGAGAATTCCTTATTCCAAACTGGGTCAAACCATATCATATTATTATCCCTTGCTTTATTTTCCATCATTCAATAAATTAAAAGATCCGACATCTTATATCAATATAGAATGATTTATAATTCAAAATATTTTACTTTTTGATCCAATAAAATGTCACACCTGACACGTCTTTCATTAAAATTCAGTTTCGTTCCATAATCTCAACACAATAAAAAGCAAATATAACAGCATCGAAAATGGACTTGGTATAGATATGAATAACCCTGTGCAAAGTGCACCTCAAACAAAGCATTGCTTGGTTTGGGCAACCGTAGATCCAAAAGAGGTGAAGGGTAAAATTTGGCCCACACTACGTATTTCTGCCATATATACCGTTCCTATGATTGCCCACCTCGAAAAAGTGATTAAGCCTGTACAAAATTGGATTTCGTCGATGTCACTATTATCCCTCATCCTGTTTCATCGGGCACTCGGACTGAGCTATGCTACGACGATCCAATAAGTTAGATCTATGTGCGTCTCTTGTTCCACCTCTATTAATTTAGACCCTTCTAGCTTTGGCAAGGAGCTAACAAGCATCTCTTTATCATTCTACAAGCGGTCCTACGAACGATAATGCTTGGTAGAGATACGGTTTACATATTCTCAGCGTGCATGATCATTGGCTAGAATCTGGAGGTGGGTCGCCGTTGTTTTTGTCAGATTCAAGGAGTGAAGAAGCTATAGTCATTCTTCTTTAAGTACAATGTCTGAGACAGGCATCGGCGATCATGTTTCTCCACTCATACCTGTCCTCAGCTAGCCTTATAAGGTCGCTGTTGATACCATTCTGTGTTGCCAATGAATAAAGACTTTCAATAAAAGTTATTCTTTGTCTTCCTCTACTGCGTTTGCCATCAATCTTTCCGGTTATGGCTAGATGTTCTAAACCCTTGTGGCGGCAAATGTGTCCTAAAAATTGTTATTGCTTCTGTCAAATGGTTTTGAGTAATGATCTTCCAAAGTTAATTTCCTTCAATACTGATTCATTAGATCTTTTCTCAGTCAATGATATCCTCATCATTCTTCTGATAAACCACACCTCTACTGCTTCTACTTGCCAAAACAAACCTGCAAGGCACTGTGCAGGGCGGCCAAAGACGAGGCAGAAGAGAAAGAGATGGGAGGACAACATCTGAGAGTGGACAGGCATGGACTTGAGTGAGACGCTGAGGAGAGCAGAAAGCCGAGGGAAATAAGAAGACTCTTCGCAACCCAGAAGCGCCCCGACGGATGAAAATCTATGGGAGAACTGACTGACTGACTGACTGCTTCTAGCTTCTTCTCTGTTTCTTTGTTTAATGTCCAACATTCGCATCCATATAGTAAGACTGACCATACGTATGTTTTCATTACCCGTATTTTGATGTTCATTCCTATGGTTCCGTTTGTCAGTATTGATTGCATTTTTTAAAATGTATCTTTGACCATGGCTATTCTTTTTCTTATCTCACATACGGATTTACCATCCGATGATATTATGTAGCCAAGATATTTGAATTTTGAAACTTGTTTAATTTGTTTTCCTTTACTAACTAGATTGCATTTGGGGTTCGTAGATTGTTTTCTTTTTAATGACCGACCATGCATTCGGTTTTTTTCTCATTTAGAGACAGGCCCATTTTTTCACTTTCTAACACAATAGTATCCAAAAGTGTTTGAAGCTGTTATTCGGATTCTGCCATTGAAACTGTATCATCATCATAGCTGAGATTATTAATATTTTCACCATTTAACTTTAGTTCTGGAATATTCTCTTTATATTCCTTAAGATCATTCCACTGTATTGGTTAAAAAGATTAGGAGACATTTCACATCCTTGCTGCAAACCTTTTTTAATGTTTTGATTTCACTACGTTCTCCCTCAATTCTTACACCTGCAGTTTGGTCCCTATATAGATTATGAATAACTCTCAGATCTTTGCCATCAATGCCTAGTTCTTGTGACATCTGAAACAATTCTTCGTGTCTGGCTTTGTCAAAAGCTTTTGAATAATCAATAAATCAGAGGTGAAGATTTATTTGCATGTCTATACTTCTTTCCATAAGCATTGGCAGAGTGAATATTGTATTTCTAGTTCCTTTATCAGGCACAAAGCCAAACTGTTTTGTGGATATTTCTGGTCCTAGACTCTTTAGCATTCTACTCTGCTGTCATAGATTGCATTTAAGAGTTTTGTTGTTAAATCTATTCCTACATCCCCTACAGCATTAATGATCACTATCGGTATCTTATCTGGTCCTTTGGCTTTACCATTTTTCATTTTGCCTATTGCTGCCTTCACCTCTTCTTTTAGGATGGTTAAATCATCTAAATGTTTCTTTAAGATAAAGTAAGATAAAATAAGATAAGATAAGATAAAATGAACTTTAGTGATCCATTTGCAGGAAATTTGTTGTAGGAAAATTAACATCAATAGTAAATAATGATAATCGGTAAATAACTTACAGTTTACTTTATACTTTAAAAATACAAACATATACACAAACGTCCAATAAAGATGGTTAATGATATATAATATATGGTCATGATATCTTTAAAGAGGACAAAGACTATAGTGATAGTGATAACGATGGTGATGATGCTGATTAATGAAGATAACAATAATATTAATAATAATAATAATAATAACAATAATAATAATATAAAGCTGCCGTAGAACAACAATCACAAACAACAACCAACCAACCTGAAACATTCACCTCAAACACTCACAAACACTGCACACACATGCACACATGCACACACATACAGCAAGCATAAACAAAGTTACCAGATGCATACAACATCAAGAAAGACACAGCACGCCAAGCACAAAAATCACCATGTGCACACACACACACACACACACAAGCAAATGAACATACACCCCCACACACAAAAGCATGCTGAACCTATGTTCACTTAACACCTCAATACAGCCATCAATCCAATCAGCAAAAAAGGATAATAATTTGACCTGAGTCATTGTTATTGTTGTTGTTATTGATGATGATGCTTAATGTTGGATTTTTTTTCCTTTCCTGTCCTGCCTTTTTTGGAGGGCGGTGGGTGGGGAGGGGGTAATTTCAGATTTTTGTACATTTTGATTGGGAAAACCTTCTTGATGTTGATGGGATAAACGATTTTCTGTACCTCTCTGTTCTACTGTTATCCCAATGAGCAATTCACAGAATATTTGATATAGAAATTCTCTTTACACTACAACTGTGCCCTTTGAAGCAAGCATTTGTTTGGTTTATATGAAAACAAGTTTAATTTCCAATGTGAAGTTGAAGCACATCCATTGGGAATTTTATCTCAAAAACCCTTTATGTATTTAGGCTGGATCTGGACAAAGCTTTTTCAGGAAATCATTGTAGGGCTCTGTTTTTTTATGAAATGTCTTATCCACATACTAGTTAAAAGGCTAAATGTGAAAATGAGGACAGATAATGACAAGGGTAATCAAACAATAAACGAGCCAAATATTAATTTTTACATAATTTGTTTTCTTAATTTATCGTAAAGATCCATGGTTCAACAGATGTGCAGTACTATTGATTATATTATGTCCTCAATTGGGAGTAATTTATGCAGTTCTTAGCATGTGTATTCTGAAGATAAACAAGTACATAGAATGTTATGATTATAGATCTGGTAGGCTCCACTCCCTTTAGAGATACTCAACTTTGACTATTCAAATTATCCTTTTAACTTTTCTATTGTGTGGCCAAAGACATTTGCTTGAAATTTGACATTTCATTGATTTATACACAGTCTAGTGCCATTTATTCCAAAATACCCTGTCCTCAACCAAAGTGTCGCATTAGAGAACTTGTGGAATTTGTACCATGTACCAGGGTAAACCTTTTCAATTGGGATGTGTAATCAGAAAAAAAGGAAAGCCTCTGAATGGTACAATACATGTCCTTCCAGTTTTATAACTCATGGCTACACACCATACAAACAACCATGGCTTAAAAACCAATACACATGATAGTTGTTGAATGCTTTCTTGTCTAGACATTTCAATTACCACAATTGGAGAATATGGCATCTTTATGACAATCCAGATTGTCATACTGCATACAAACTTGTATACCGGTACACATGGGGTCTTCAGCTCATGTTTATCTTCATGGCATTTGTCCATTCCTCTGTCTTCCAGTGAATTTGATAGACGTGCTAGCGACTACTGTACAATGCATCACACAAGGAATGATCAAGGTGTACAATGAAGCTTGTTGGTTTTTTGTCTTTTTTTACAGTGAAGTGTGTTGGATAGGTAAACCATTTTAAGGAGAAAAAAATACCATTTCCCTAGGCAATCAGTGTCGAGGATAACTGGATATTTTTATACAACAATAGTAAATATAAAATCACATTTTTTGTTCCTGACCAATATGTTGGTTAACAGAATATGTCTGATAAGTGGCAGTTGGATAACACTGTAATAGTTTGATATTTCTTCTCCAACCCCTACATGAGTTTTAGTTAGCTTTTTTTTTTTTTTTTTTTTTAAATTATTTTAAATGAGTGCATATCATCTAACATCATGTCATCAGGAATTGGAAGTGTTTTTATCATTGTAATTGATATGATTTTAAAAACCCTGACTGTTTTCTCATACTTAATTTGCACAAATCTTCCAGTTCAGTTTGTATGCGATTTTGAATTTCAAGCTAAGCAAAGCATATGAACACAGTCATAAAATCAAATTTGGATAAAATCTGGATTATTCAGCATGTACTGAATCAGCCAAAAGGCAAGATTATATAAAAATCTCATCAGTTTACACAGCAATGCACCAATAAATAGTCAATTGATTACCGGTAGGCCTATTCATGTTACAGGTAATCTTAATTTTTTTTTAAATTTCCACAAACAGGGTAGGCCTACTTGTTTACTACAAAATTCAATATTGATATTCTTAGATCTGTTTTTTCCAAACAGTTAGACCTGCATTTCTCTCAAAGGGAAGATTCTACTTTGGATTGATGTAGACATTGTTCATTGGAAAAGTGTGTTGAAGAGTTTTTAAACAAGAACTGTTTTGTTCAAAATATCAAAATTTGAAGCAGAAAATCATAACTTTAAGTTTTAAAAGGCAATAAAAATAGGAAGAGGAAGTCCCCATTTTTAATGCATTGGAAACACAATTATTTATAAAAAAAAAAAAAATCATTCCATATCATTTCTCTTCCAGAGGCTTCACTGATAATACTAAAAACTTCTGATGAAGAGAAACTGTTGGGTTTGGATTTTTAAAAAAAATCATTTGAAATATGTCAGTGGATAGTACATGTTATGTAAAAAAACAAAAAAACAACAACAACAGAAGAAGAAGAAGAAGAAGAAGAAGAAGAAATTGTTAATACCATGTATACTTTGTCCAAAGTTTCAGTCAATTGTATCAATGAATTCTAATAATATAAAGATAAGCAAACCTGAGGGAAATTTTCAGGGCCTTATAATATGATTAATTATATATTCTGACAAGTTGATGATCTTATGACTCAACAGTCCCTTACAAACACTTGTTTTAAACATGAATATTTCCATACTTTTGATCAGGAGAGACTTAAGCCATAAAAAAATGAAAGCCCCCAAAATAAAACATAAACAAGGAATTCTTAACACAGTGATTGCCATGATTTATTTTTAATTTAGTCATTTGCACTGTTGAACTTTAACGAGTATTTACACATTTATGAATTACTCTGAGGTAAACTTACATGCCTACTTAGAGGAGGACAGATGAAACTAGGAAGAAGAAATATTGTGATGGACAACTGCCTATGTGTGGAAACAAAAGTGACAGATAAATGATATGTTCATAATAAAGCAAAATAACAAAAAACAGCTGTAATATCAGTTGCAATGAAATAAAACAAAAGCTGAAATCATCTACCATGATCTATACTGGGTACATGTATGAACTGTCAGAAAACAGAAATTTCACAATCATGTGGGCTGCATTACAATCTGTTCTTAAATCATCTTCATGGAAAATCAAAAACAAAAATCTTGAAATATCAGTATAGATGTAAATCGTATGTTTATGATTTTAATTACTAATTTTGAGTGATATATTAATAATGAAATAACAAAACCGTTCAGTAAAACAAGTAGTTATAGTTCTGCATCTTATATATAAAAAAAAACAACTGTTACGATTTGATGTTCTTCTTCTTCCTCCTCTTCTTCTTTATAATCCCTTTGTGAGATGTTACCATTTGAAATAGTGCTTGGATAAAAGTTGACTTAATTTTTCTTACTACGAAAGGCATAGATCCCAGGGAAGGCAAGAAACCTACAGACAATCATATTACTTTATCTTAAAAAATCTTCTTTTAAAAATTCACTACCTCCATTTCTGTGGGAGCTTTGAACATTTCAAGCTCTTTTTCAATTGCCTGAAGCTTTGCCTTCAGATCTCGTTCTTCCTTTGTTTCATAAAGAACTCTTTCCCCAAAACCATCCAGCAGTGACGGAGTTGTTCGCACTCCAACTCGTGTAAAGAGAGGTTGCTGTTTAAAATAAAATCATTATAATTTTGCCTATATCATAATTCATCATACTGTAATAAGTTGTATATTTATTTATACACATCTACTCAAAAACAGTAATTAGAGATAGATCTTATTCATTAATAAAATGGAAATAATATACTTACATTTCTATAATATCTATTATTCTTAGTGTCTTCTTGAGTGATTTCCTTTATCAGAGCAAAAGATAAAATGAAGCCTGTTTAAAAGTACAACTAAAAAGAATAGAAAAATACATCCAAAGACTTGGAGAAGTAAGGGTGATTGTAAGCCCCATGCAAAGCAAAGTGATTTAGACGAAAAGAAAGAAACTTAAAATCCTGTTAGCAATTTGTGCCCTTAAATATTCACATCTTGAAATGGAATGTGCACAACAAACTTCAAATTTGAAAGTTTGAGGCACTGTTTGATTTATTTTATTCATTGCTGCAGAGTACGAAGCAACTTTTAGTTATGCATCGGAGCATATAATGAAACATTTGATAAGATGCCAAATTTTTGCAAGGCCTAAAAACATTAATATATAGAATAAAACCAGAATAGGCTAGCAATTTCTTTGTAATAAGACTGTGATATAAGCATGCATACCATGACAATTTTTCATTGAGACACATAATAGTGAGGATGTGGCCATTGGAAACAGTGAAATAATTGTGAGGATAGATCATAACAAAAAGTGATAATTATATCAATAGTAACCTCTTCTTCATAAATTTCAGAAAAAAAGTCCACAGTCTGCCAAGATAAAAACATATCTGGTTACAGAATTTTTCATAGTTGAAGGGACAGAAAAGTTTATGGAGAAAAGAAGCAAGGTGACCTCTATAAGCAACCAGAAACCTTCACTCTAGACTTTGTTTGATCTCCAATCTGATATAAAAAAAAACCCTCAAATTGGTGACTGTTTTGGTAAGATATGTGAAAGCAATGACAGAAGAAAGATACCTCTTTTACAAATATTTTGACCCTTATACCTGATATTCTTTCCTTGTCATAAAAAAAAATTATTGGTTTAGCCTGGTCACTTCATAATTCTTAATTCTTGTTTACTCAATTGTATCAAAGTGTGAATTTATAATAAACCTTAATGAACTCAGAAAATCACTACTTTCTGCATCTTTTTAATGCTCCATCAATGAGTTATGAATACAGACTTGCAGAGGCTCCTACCCTAAACACCCTATAAGAGGAATCATAGAATTGCAAAAGTGGAATCTGAGGCTAAAAAGCGGAATCAACATATCATTCTCAGACACACTACCAGAATTAATAGTAAAACCACATTCACACTACCAGCATCTTGCATTAAAGCTAGATTTAGATCTTTATTGCTTCAATGAAACAATCAAATTCCATTTTTGACTAATTTAGATCTATTCTGAGCCTAGATCTGGTCTATCTAGATTCTAATATAGATCTAAAGTCTAGATCTAGATCTACTCCTGTCTGAATTTATGAACCAAACGTAATTACTTTTGTGGAGGAGGCATGATTGATGTTTACAAAAGTAATATCTGTAGCTGTAATGCCTATGAAAATAAATCACAAATGAAGGCTATGAAATGTGCAACATGGTCACTGACTTGTTGGATTAACAATGAAACCAATTGATAAGCTAGGCCTAGGCTATGGAGAACCTGGGGGGGCGACCACCCCCTACCAGGCGCGTCCCCGGGTTGCGGATAGGGGAAGGCCCTTAGATATAAGGGTTAGCTGCGAATATCAAATAAGCAGTCGCGGACAAAACTGGCGTTAGTCATAG
>JAOWAZ010532883.1:0-10305 GCA_028565935.1 Goniobranchus fidelis
GCATCTACAATCTTTTTAGGAGAGTTGAAACTGTTGAAACTGATAAATATAAAGAAAATACTTTAATGATTTAGAAACAACCTATGCTTTGACTGGAGGGGGGCCCTTACATTCAAGAAAAAAAAAATTATAAAAGCAATGAAAGTAGCACAATATGCTACTATACTATATTATTCACCTGTGGAAAACGGCTTAATATCACAAGACAGAAACATTGGAGAATAATCATTTTTTCACAGGTTACAGTACAAAATGTCCTGGTTCGAACGATATCAAGAAATAAAGGCTTAGACAACGGTTTTGGCATTATATGCCATAGAAATCAATTAAAAATTGCCCTTAAGATGCAATATTAGCCTTGACGCCGCTTGGCACCTGTTGACCTCGGGTCAAGTCGGGGTGATTTACCTGTTGGCCGCATGGAACTCCATGGTTGACGGTGATTTATTGCATCTCGGTGGGCTTTCGGCGAGCGAACTACGTGAGAGCTGAGAGGGCAAAACTATACGCCATGATGAATATGGTTTACTTTACGCATAGCATTCCTACCGACGATGTTACTAAATGACGGACGTTGTAATTTTTGATGACGTATTTCTCCTATTGTCCCTTCTGTCTATAATATTTTCTTATTCAATGATTTTTACCTCCTTTAGTCCATGTTGGCAAAGTACACAGTTTTGATGTGTCTTTTTGTTGGTGGACATCATAATAACACCCTTTGCATTAAATTTCATGTCCCAGTCATGTTCCCATTGTCGAGATTTTCCAGATCCTGTTGAAGTTTATTTTGATCATCGTGACTATATATTACTCTGGAAAACAGATAATCATCAACAAGGAGTCTGACTGATGAAACAGCATTGTATGGTAGATTGTTGATGTAACACAGGAATAGTATTGGGCCCTGCATGGTGCTTTGAGGTACTTCGGACTCCATTTTTGCATACCCTCTTTTTTCTCTTTCTGGTGAGGAAGTTTGTCATCCAGTTGTGAATGTTATGTCTTATGCAATAATGATGTAATTTGTGGAGAATTTTTTGTGAGGTACCATGTTTTGAGAAGTATGGATGGATATGCTGTGTTTGATCATAGGCTCTGAGCATTTCATAAGTAGTAACCAAGAGCTGTGTTTCACACGAATATGCAGCTCTAAAGCCATGATTCAAATTTTTGTCAACACAGTACTCATTTCGAAAAGAGTGAGCATGTGTTTACGTATTATATGCTCTAGCAGCTTGCATATCACTGATGTCAGGGATACTGACCTGTAGTTTTCAGCGGCATTTTTATTTCCCTTTTGGTAGACTCATGATCTGTTTGCATCTAGCCAATTGTTTGGTAGTTCACCTGTGTTTCATGATGACATCTGAAATATATCTGTCAGTATTGGTGCTATTTCCTCAGCACATTCTTGCAATACGGTATTCTTTTCGAAATATTGTCAGGACCCGATGGTTTTGATGGATTGATTTTCCTAAGTAAATCTGCCACTACTTTCTGTCTTATCATGATATTTGGCTTTGCAGTGTCGATGAATTTAATTCTTGCATTTGGAATTTTGTTCGACTCATCTTTGATGAACACTGATTGGAGTTGCTTTCATAGGATTTCTGCCTTTCCTTTATTGTCAAATATCAACTTCCCTTCTGAATTCAATGGTGGTACTCCAATGCTATCTTGTTTTCTTGATTTTATGTATCTCCAGAATGGTTTTTGGTCATTCTTCTGTAGGCCGTCTGTAATTGGGGAGTTTATATAGTCCCTTTTTGCTTTCCATGGTTCCCTTTTTAAATGCTGAAAGCTTCTGTGTTCACCCTATTTGTTGTTTTTCCAAAACTGTGTTTTTATTGCATTAGATGGTTAACTAGATTATATGCAAGAATTGTTTGAAAGTTGAATCTGTGACTTCTTTTATTGAATGAGTTGTATGCTACTTTTTCAGTAGTAAGTCAGTGAACTTTTTTTTTTAACTATTACGAACTTTACAGTAGATTCCACCTATGTGTATGGTGATCAGAGGAAGTGAAAGCAGGTGTTGTTTATGTATAGACCACTATCTTGGACTAAAGAAGCCAGCCAGTATACCAAAATTGATGAGTACTTACAACTACAAGTGTATAAGCCCTTGAGACTTAGGTGATTAGGCGCTATATAAATAATCTTGTATAATTATTAAAATAAACACATAATGTCCAGGGAAGAATAAGTAAAAATCAGACTGATTTTAAAACTTTTCATTACTTTCTTCCACTATCTTACAGAGTGATTGTTGAACATTGCTATTTCTCTAGGCCTACATATTTACATAAACTTTCACTTCGATTAGACCAATCAATCAGTCAATGGGAAATGAGTACACCCATTGTTACTTACATGAAAAAAATTACATGACCTGTAAATTCGTAGCCAATTGTCAGATTTCCGCCAAATTTGACTCGTCTGCTATTAAATTTAAAAAAGAAAAAAGACAGACAGCATCAAAACCCAACAAACAAAAAAAACATATCAACAACAATTTCTTCGATTTTAGCCTAAGGCCTACCCACTACAAAAGTAATTGTACTAGGCTAGTCTCACTAGGCCTACTACCGCACCTCGTCTATATATTATTATATGTATCACGCCTACATTCTATTGGCTAAGGCTATAGAAAGCTAAAGGCTAAACAAGACCACACTTCGCGCTCAGCCATCAGCCCCTGCTCACTAGGCAAAGTCGTGTGCTTAGTTAGCCAGCTGTCATCACTAGAGTGTATGGATGACATTTAACTCACCGTCACACAACCAACACACACAACATGTGTCATGCACGTTTCACTACAATATCTTCTCACACTGACGTCACAAACTATCTCCTTTAGCCCTGCCCAGATTTTCATCTGCCGACTGCAATATTTCTTTGTAAATCGCTGAAGAGAGTTGGAAATTGACGACTGCAATAAATTAATTTCAGAGAGGGGAAACACGAAATGTTTTTGAAGGCACCGAAGCAAACTTTCTCAGCTAGTTTCGATTTAGCCTAGGCTGAGTAGTTTCTGTTTAGGCCATTGAACCGAAGTGCCCCACTATTGACTAGCTCCACTGTTATAAATCTTCTACACATTTGACATTTCAAAAATTGTAGGCCAACATCAAAATTTGTTTTCAGCAGGTGTGTAATTCTTCATTGCATTCTTCCCCGTTTTATCACCCCCCGCAACCTCGGTAGTTTGATCTACAGCTGAATATAGTTATAACTTTGAGTTTTAGTTCTATAGTCTAGATCTAGATCTCTGGATTGTCGAGATAAGTTGTTTGTTTTTTTAATACATATGCAACAAAATTATATAGTTTAGTGAAATTCACTTAACATAAACCCGCTTTACACAAATTTTACCTTTAACATGAACTGAATTTGAATCCCTGAATTATTTTCTTCTTTGTTCAACCAATGCACTAGATCTTGTTAACACGAACAAAAGCTAGCTCTTCATGCAAATCTTTTCAGAGTTTCCCCCTGTTCTTACACCAGAAAAACTTCATGCAAAGCGAACTACACAGTGCACACATATTAAAAAGGCTTGGCCTACATCTAATGTTGCATCAGCGCTTTCATCACACAAAGGGGTTTGGGGTACCTGATGAAGAGGCATACTTGAGCATCCTACATACAAAGTACGTTCATGACTTGACATATGAAGGGCCAATTATTGCATGACATTATGTTCCAATCTCACATCGCTAAGCATGTGATGATACATATTTCTGATCACCCCATTGTTTGCCGCCCATTTAACCCACTCCCTGTCCTTTCTTTTAGGCCTACCATAGAGGGTTGAGTTGATGTCGGGTTGCTTTGCTTGTGCCAGCATTCAGCGCTCATTCACGGAACTTCAATTTCGATCAACCAGGAATAGATTTTGTTCAGACAATTTTGTCATTGGCTGTTTAGAGGTCTATGGTAATTATACAGAACAAATCCTTGACACTATTGAATATTTTAAAGAGTGTATGCCTATAGCTATGCATTCCTCCTTTTGAACACCATTCTCTTGGGTGTTATCTACTGTAGTATTAGCTTTCTAGCATCAAAAATTAAGGTGCTTTTTGCTCACTCAATGAGTCAACTTTTGAGTCTAAGCCACTGTATGTATGTGCTTCCTTTACTTTTTTGTTTAGTCCTTCCGCTCTGAGCAGGAATGATAAAAGCTCACTTTATTTTAGTTGAGGTTAATGAGTAAGCTGATATGAGATATGCAGTAAACTTTTCTTTTCACCGCTTGTTTTTTTAATTTGTACTTTCCATGTTAAGCATGATGGAAAGCATCTGACTATTGACAGAAATGTTAATGATGTATAAAAACCTGCGGTAATGAACGGATCTTTGTAATGACGTGAATTGATATGAACTGAATAGATCTGACTCTCTTGAGTGAAATGAAGTCAAGATGTCAAATATTTTATACCATGTAATGTGAAAATGATCTCTGTGTAACTTCATTTGTGACTGGAATATTTTTTTTTCATTTTTAAACATTTTATGAGTAACTTGCCAGTAATGACAAAGGCATTCTTGTTACCAAATTCACAGACAGGCCAGTGATGTAGATCTTAAAAAATTTTATAGGGTACCCTGCAACTCTTTCAAAACAAGAAGAAAATAGAAATTTCTCAATTGATTTCAATAAGTTGTATGTTGAAATGCACAGGGTGATCCATTTATCATGCAATCCATAGGACAGTGTAGCCTACTCAAACCTATCAGTGTCTGTTG
Organism: Goniobranchus fidelis; assembly: GCA_028565935.1. Classification (NCBI taxonomy): domain Eukaryota; kingdom Metazoa; phylum Mollusca; class Gastropoda; order Nudibranchia; family Chromodorididae; genus Goniobranchus; species Goniobranchus fidelis. The sequence continues at coordinate 4,756 of JAOWAZ010532883.1, forward strand.
TGTGCACTCAAGTTACTTATTTTAGGTGTGCTTATTTCAGGGTTTCTATGTGTTTTCACCTTTACTGGGGGTTGTTGTTTTTTTTTGTTTTTCCCCAAACAAGACATTTGAGTTGCAAGGAAAGATGAGTGGCAGTGGGATGAAAATTCAGACAACTTTCACTGTCATAGTTGCCACTAAGGTTATCACTGTTTGCATGTTTTGAAATCAAACCTTTATCCAGCCAATGCCAATCGACATACGTTAGGGCTAACAAAAGTATATCTTTGACTCTGAGAAAAGTAAAACAAAGTTTGATGTATATCTGCTCACAAAAATCAAGTTAATATGGTTTTTGCTCGTAATATCTCAGGTTATTTTGTGATGTTTACAATTTTTAAACTTCATATTTTATAGATATGTAAAAATAAAATATTATATCTACATAATGGATTGTGTATATTAATTATATACATTCACTTGACTTTAACTGTAAAATAGAACCATTTCTTGATGTTGCTCTTCAGTGTCCTTAAACTTAAACATTTCATCCCTATAAATCTCTTAATGCATAAGTCAGACATTGGGTCATGACAGTTTTGGCTCTTTACTTTATGTCCAAGTTGGGTCTATCCTACCTCTTCTATAAATTGTCCCTGTAAGTCTTTAATCCTGTGCTGATTTAAAATACAAAGCTAGGGTATGGAAGAGATGAACCAAAGTTGAAAACCCATACTTACAAGCATGATTAAGAAGGAAAAATCCATAATGGCATTTTTGTTTTAATTCTCAAACTGCACAGCTGTGCCAAGGAGACTTTTTTTTTTTTAAAGAGCACTTTAGGGGTAAATATTAACTTGAAAGTTCTAATTCCAATCTTGATGAAATGGAAAAGCTACATTTTACAATGGTTGTAACTTTGAAACCTTCATTTTTCTTACATTGTGAGCATTGTGTAATGTGTTTTATTTAAAAACTGATATTAAACATCTCACATAGCCTACTGAAAATAAAGCATGTTTTTACAATCTTACATTTTTAAGCCAGTGCAACTTTTTTGTGCAATTTTAGCCATTTTTTGCAACATTTGGTGCAACTTCCTTGATTATCTGGTGCAACTTTGGGCACTTTTAAGTGCAACTTTCTGACAAGACAGCTTTATGTCCAAGATGGTACTACCCTACATCTTCTATAAATTGTCCCTGTAAGTCTTTAAAGCTGTAAGTCTGTCTCATAAAATAAAGCCAAAAACATCATGACCCAATTTCTGACTCGCGCATCTAGAAACTTACAGGGAGGATTTAATATAAGGCTGATTTTCTCATGTGCTTTCCTGCTGTTACACAATCAAATAATAAACATTTACTTTAGTCAATAGGGTAAATGTTGTGTTATTTACATTTTTATATTTTCATCGATTGTATCAATAATGTTTTGGCCTTCTAAGTTATGTTAAGCCTTCTTATTTAAGTTAAGTCATATAGTCATACATAACCATCATTATTACATTTTACTCAACAAAAGGTAAGGATATTGTGGTTAAATGATTGCATGTTATCGGCTTCGTGCTAAGCATACCGCTATTTGTACTCACTATTGTAGATTAAATCATCGACCCATGTGATCAGTGAATTAATCCGTTGCAAACCTTTTTTGAGATATAGTTGTTTCCCCCTTTTTACAATACATTTGTCCAGACAAACGTCATTGTTGGTTGAAGTTTGATTAATTCTTGATGAGAAAGTGTTATTCTAAATATTTATTGCACTTTTTTGCAAAAATCATATGCGAAAGCTTTTTGAGGAAGGGAAAATTTGTTCTATTGGAATGTTCCAAAATGGTGGCCCACAGTAAGAGGTTGCTAGAACTTTTGATGTTTCGCAATCTGTGGTGGGATGAGACTTGCCAGACATTACCAGCAAACTCGAAGAACGCCAAGACAGGAGCAGTAAGCAAAATGTAACCAGAAATTGTACTGAACAGGTAGCAATTTTGAGAAACATTTTGGCAGCCAGTGGAATTAATGTCAGTGATCAATTGATTTGAAACAGGTTGCATAGTAAAGATCTTCGCTCCAGGAGCCTTACATAGTATCCCTCTTGCAGTTCATGTTCGTAAGAGACTTGAATGGGCCTGACACCATAGAAGTAAAAGATTGACAATGACTGAATGAATGCCTGTTATGTTCTCTGATGTGTCCAGCTTCACCGTTGACTCTAATGGCCACCATGTTAGAGTTTGGAAAGCCAATTATGAAAGATATAATCAGAACTGCATCATTGCCCATGACCGTTTTATGGTGGAAGCATAATGGTCTGGGCAGGGATTACCATGACAGTGAAAACTGAACTTCACAGTGGAAAGAAGAGTCAAGAAGATGCTTTGAGCCATTTGCCCAGTCCCATGGATAGGGATTCATTTTCCAGAATGATAATGCCAGACCCCAAGATGCCAGGATCGTCCTGGACTACCAGAGTAAGGCTGACATTAAGACTTTACAGTAGTCTGCAAAGTCCCCAAACCTATCGCCCATAGAACACGTATGGCATATTTTGGGATCCTTATCTTGACATGGCTGCAGCTTTGGACAAATAATGTCGAAACATTCCCCAAAGACAAATTGGTACATTCATTGGCAGTATGAGACATCATTGTGCTGCTTGCAAAGCTGCAGGAGGTCAACAAACCATTATGAAGGAATGCAGTTTTACACCTGACCCCGCTTTCATTTGAGAGGAAGTAATTCTGTGAGAACATGAAAATGTAACTATAATTTCAGATTTAATTTTTCCCAGAGTAGATTACTTTTCACAAACATATAATTGTCATAAAACACTGTGATGCAAATTTTAATATCCTTAAATTTTGTTGAGTACTGTATAATTATTATTGCATGAATCCTTTTCTTATTTCACTTATTTCCATATGCACCTGTAATATATGTATTTTCAATATATGGTTTTTGATAAAGTGAAGTTATTTACACATATTTACACAGAGTTTTCATTTTGTCTGTAACTCATTGTATCTCCATTGGTACCTTATAATGATATATTATACTTAGGCACTGTTGATTTTAAATGCCTTTTTCCTTCTAGTGCAACTCATTTTCCTCATCTTAAAGCCTTTTCTCGTACTTCTATTCTCTGTCTACTACTTCCATCAGTCTTTTGTCTTACTACTTTCTAAGATGACGTGATAGCGTCTAAAGGCGCCCTTAAGCCCTAACAGACATAGATTTTTAAATTCCCTGCCTTATTGTCATCATATTGAAATAATTGTTACTTCTTTTTTTTTTTAATGAAATGACCTGGTGTGGATTCTAGGGTCTTCAGTGTTGTATGCCCATCTATTACATTCCGGTTAGCTCAAGAGACAGCACAATAAGCATTATTATCTATTTAAATTACTTGATTAGATTAGATTGAAACTGGACGAATACAATTACGATCACATTACATCACTTTACATGGTGAGGGTAAGATATAATGGTATGAGAAAGAATGGAGTGTAAACATTTATTTAGTAGATTCACTCATACCTTTAGTAAGTTAAAAGGACTAAGAACTTGTCTCCTGAGAGATTTAACTCTTTAACACTAAACCATGAAAGGTAAAGGGAAAGTAAACTATAACCAAGTAATCTAAAGAGTAATAATGAGCAAGGGCAAATTTGGGAATCTAGAGTAATATGATGCCTAGAGAAATCTATAATCTTAATAGGTAAACATCCAAACAGATATATAATAAGAGACAATCACTTATTCACACGGTCAAGAAAAAATTGCCGGTCATCCTTCAATGAATCACAGAGGAACACAGTTTCTCACCACAGCCATCGAAGTCAATTACCTCCAAGCAGAAAAAACTTTTACACATTACCTACCTAGTTGCAGCACAGCGACACATAAGGTAAATGGGAGAGAAGAAGTCGAGTACCAACCAAATGTCCCAATTATATGGTAGACTGAGGAAGACAAATCACAAACTAAGACTCAAAAGTCTCCTCAGGCAAAGCGTGAACACAAGACCAACAGCTGACAATCACTGACAAGCACACTAACTCACTGCAGTGGCTCCAAGTTCAAGCTGTCATCAAACAACAGACAGACAAGCAAAGCAAACACAAAACAAAATTCACAACCTAACTGGGTCTCAACAATCACCAAAGAGGTAACAATAAGTCAATCTCCCGATGCATGTCACAAGAGCAACTAAGGGTCAGATAAGAGCTAGCCTTCTCATCTTGGATGGTTATCAAGATGTACAGCTTGGGATTTGACGGCCAGTGTAATTTGGGAGTATTTTTTTTACAAATGATATTTATTTTTATCTGTAAAATATCCTGATAATTTAACTTATATTATTATACTACATGTATGTATTAATTGCCTATTATACTTAATGGGTTTTTTTTAATTCTTGTTTTTCTCTTTGTCCCCTTCTTTTCCTCCTCTGAAAACCTGGTACTTTTGTTAAACAAAATATGGGCACAGAGGAGATGACTTAAACTGAGAGAGTCCTCTATGCCGTCAAACAAAAAATTTATGAATTATTATTAGGCCTATAGAAGTAAAACAAAAACATACAGTAGTTACCAGCTAGATTTAATGGATTGTCTAAGGAAACAACAGAAGTGTCCTATCAGGCAAAACATCTAGTTTGCTGGATAAATATAAACAGACAATGAAGAGAGGCGATATAATTTATATTGGTTTGACAATGATCACACTTTAAAAATTGTTGTTGTATTCCACGGATGATCTCACTGACCAATACCAATGTATTTGGACCTGACCTCAAGACTTCTCAGTGCATGAAAACAATCATTTTTTCTTAGCTCACCAGATCACCCGAGTGGGAGGGCCACAATGTCACATCAATGTTTTACAAATGATTTTTTTTTTTTTAAATTTGTAAAATATCCCTGATAATTTAACTTGTATTATTACACTGTGTATTCATCATATTATGTTATACATGTACTTTAATATTTATTTAAAATACCCAGTCTGGCTTGGTAGGAAAGACTAACAAGAATGATAAAAAGGAGAGGGTCACTTAGATGCTTGGACAAGACGAGATTTCCCAACAATAGTCAATGCAGTATGGTAAGGTTGAAAGCCTTCATGCCATGTAAGAGTTATTGACAACTAAGCTCTTTACATGTATTCACACTATTACACACCTACTATAAAGCTGTGCAAGCCTTTATTCCATACGCTAAGCAACATGGAGCACTATAGAATCCAATTAGCTGGTAACTAGTGTGTTTGCATTTTTCTTTAAATGTTAATTAAAGACCATTTTATCTTGCTGGTTTTGTTTTGGTTTTTTAGTTTTCGTTTCTTAAATATTTGATTTATTGTCATCAATTTAGAATTTTAAAGCCACCTTTTTTCATCGTTTTTTTTCTTCTTCTAATTCTTGTTCTCCTCCTCCTTATCCTCTTCCTCTTCTCCTTTTTCTTCTTCTCCTTTTTCTTCTTTTTCTTTTTCTTCTTCTCCTTCTTCTTCTTCTTCTTCTTCTTCTTCTTCTTCTTCTTCTTCTTCTTCTTCTTCTTCTTCTTCTT
>JAOWAZ010532994.1:0-10304 GCA_028565935.1 Goniobranchus fidelis
TAATATTTTTTTCCCTATTAATTCAATTAAGTTTGGTAGCAGCACCCTTTTACATTAACTTCAGCAGCCGCGCCTGCATCTCAGGCAGGACTAGACATTCAAATCCTACCTTTCATAAAATTAAGGAGCTGAAAATAATGAAAACAAAGTTTTCAAAAGGTGGGGTAACCCAGGATTGAACAACAGCCTTTAGTTTCCTATGTGAGTGTTGTATTACTCCATATTATTATTCACATAGATATGAAGACAGTTGTTTAATTTGAAAAGAAAAAAAATGTCTATATTATGAAGTCTTATATTGATCTAATTGTTCTGTTTATCAGAGGTTATGATGGATCAAGGGTCTTATACTACAAATTTTGACCTTCTTACTTTCTGACTTGTCAACAAAATGTTAACAGTTGCACTAAGTACAAACAACGTAAGATAAAGCATATAAGAAAAAAAAAGGAAGTGTATAAATGTGTATGTAAATGCAATGCAGACGATGTCAAATTACCTGAACTAGAGTTGCTTGGTAACAGCTGAAGAGAGAGAATCCCATATCTAAACAAATTAGTGAAAGCAGCTTCAGGACTTCCCATCAAATCCTCTAGGTTTTGTGAGTTGTCATCAGTTTCCTCATCTTCATGATGAAAGAAACTTTCCTGCAAGTATTCAATAACAATTTATCAAGGTGCATCCCCAATATAGATTTGTCGTACATGTAAAAAATAAGATTTCCCTTTCAAGGGAAAAGCACACAAAAAAAAAATATTAAAAAATCGATCCCACCCTGGATCTCAATGACACATTATCTTATCTATGTTTCTTGTCTGTTTTATTGCTAATTTTCTTTCCAAATGGCTCCAAAAACAAAAGATTGACAAAGAGCATAAGTTTCACATTCCAAATACAAAATCTGTGATTAACCTACAGATTGTTGAAGCCTTATTTCTATAAGGTACAATGGTGATACTTATGGTTAGTCGTTAAGTGTTCATGATAGTTGTAATCTACTTAAAAAGTGGTACATTAAGAATTTCCATATACAAAACACATTGTAGTAATTTACAAAGGTTTGTAACATACAGACAAAATATTCCAAAAAGTAACAAAATTATGCATTTATAGATCACACCAACAAATCTAACTCTATAGCAGCAGCATTGGCACATAAACATAATGTAGAAAAAGTGTTGGATGCATGCAAATATATGAACATCTCATGATAGCAATTTTCCTCACAAAAAACTGATGTAATGTAAAATGACAGCACTCTCTTTCATTCAATGCAAAGTACTGTATCTAAAAAGCTTTTTTAATTTTATGATTCTAGTGGGCAGTGCAAACAAAACAAACAAACTCACTGTGCTTTCTACGTCTATAGATCGTAACATGTGAATGAATTCCTTTGTGATTTTGGTTAAATTAAGATCAAGTAAAGCTTGATGTGATTTGAAAAGGATATAAAAATTCCTTGACAAAGTAAAAACATGCAACATTATTGAAGGCAAAAAGTTACTGGCTGTTTGCCTCCCTATCTAGATCATGATTTTATTTTACAAAAAGGCAAGGCAACATCCCACACAGGTGAAATAACGCAAAGCCTATATTGATTTTCTTTTTTTTTAAATTTATTTTTTAAAAATAATTCATGAAGAAAGACGAATGATCAAATCAGTCACCGGATTTGAATCCGATGGGGTTACTTTGCATGGGATTCGTTAGTTGAAAAAGTGTGCGAGAATCAGAGGCTGTCGATCACAGGGACATCATTGAAACAGAAAATAATGCTGTGCTGACAGTTAATTAGTGAGGAGGACATTTGAAAATCAATTCTCGGATGCACATCAAGGCTTAGAAATGTAATTCATTAAAATGATGGTCCAACAGAGCATTTGGACAATATTTGAATCTGACACAACTATACCTCAATGATATTGTGTATTTTAAAGAGGTTCGTGAAAAAATTCATAACTTTGTAGTTTGTACAGGAATTTTCATGTCCTTTTCACATCTCATTTAGCTTTACTTGATCTTAATTTCAGCAAAATCACAATATCTATTTACATGTTACTGATTTATAGAGGTCCAAAGTACAGTGAGTTTTTTTTGCCCCACCCAATATATATAATATAGTGAGGCCTCTCTTATTGTTACCTTGGTAATTGGGAAAGTATCGAAATTCCAGGAAACAGAATTTTCTATACATAATGTATATTCCTTATACAAGGTCCTCGCAAATCAGGACGATTTTATCAAGTATATTCTGAATTTCAATTATAATTCTTCCCATTTCCACCAAATGCCTCACATTATACATGACAAAGACAGTCCGTTATAATGAGACAATGAAACGAACAAAGAAAATTGTCCTGAAACTGAAGAATCAAGAAGGTGTCTTCCCCACGCCTAGACTCAGGTAACAGACCCTTGCAGTAAACGATGGTCAGCTTGCTTCTCGAAGCAATGGGATGAACTAAGAAAATGAGCTCCACGAAGATAACATAGAGTGGATAATAAAGCTGCCTAATAAAGACTTGCGCTTGCCGGGTTGCAATCAGAGCCGTTATCTGTGATTGACAGACCGGTTTCAACCAGTCTGTCACTTGCAATTTTATGACCAACATTCACAAGGTTGTAAAGACGGCTAGATGTTGATGGTCAGTGATCTCATGCAGTGATGAAAGTTTCATCGGTCTGAGCTTATCCCCTGGAAATTGGGATGATTTTTTAATCTCCAATGGGTATTCCCATTAACGGAGGTCCTACCAAAACTTATGTATATTCATTAGTGACAGTTTGTTACTTATGGTGACAAACAATACTTACAGAATATAGTTCTAAGCAGGGGACTGCAGTCACTTAAAAAAATAATGGTTAATTTTTTTAAAAAATAAGGCAAACCTTTCTATGATGCTTCTTTAGCAATGTTGCAAAGCTGACAGACAAGGCTGCTTCAAACTCTCTCAACTCTGACTCAATGTGCTTCAAGTAGAAGTCTATATTGCTTTGATTCACTTTCACTCCTTGAATGAGAACCTGCGGATTAAGTTTTTGAGAAAAAAGCAAAATACAGTAGACAGACATCTTGATTATCTACACTTATCATTTTAAGCCTTAGATTATCTGCATCTAAAATGTGATTTATGCCATTAAAAAGGTTTCTTTCGTCAAAGAGGCAACGAAGTAAAAAAAACAATTAATACTCACAGAAAGAAAGAATTAGAAATGTCAAGACAAAGAGGACTAGAAGATGCATATCTGAGATATTTCATAATGTACACTGGATATATTTTAGCTTTTCTCATAAGGAAGCAGTATGAGGTTGAATGTCTAATTTAACAGTAAATTAACAATGGACCATGCTATAGATGTGAGACAGGCAAAGCTTAAACATATTTTCGTGATGTATTTTTCCCTACCATGTGGGCTGACAGATTACCTGATTGGTTGATGAGCATATCACTGGTGTTTGTATTGTTACTGAGATGTAGAGATCAGGTGAAAATGAGACATCACTACCAGGGATGGGTAACTGAAAAAAAAGCCCAAACAACAGAGATTAAAAACAACCCTAAAACAGTACATTTCCATCCTTTCTCCTAAAATGAAAAAACCAAAAGTCAATCCTAGAACTCAACATACAACGTTATTTTACTTTTGGCTTATCCCACCTTTGGGGTCCCTCAACAATTCACCATTTCATAAGCACTGATAGTGCCATGGTTTCTGGCAAGAGTTTTATGTTATTTAAGCTATTTGCCCTTCCTGATTAAACTAAGCTGTGAGCTTTGAGAGCCATGAAAAAATACAGACACAAAATGTAGGAATAGTAGCTAATTAATTTTGCCAAGCATCATCTTATCAGTTACTCTTCTCTGATTTCCACTTGCCAAGGGTTCTTTGACAATTGCATCTTGCATGCATCTTGCCCACAGAGGACACAAGGTTATAATCCATCGCAAACCATATTATTAGGGAATGGAGTATATGAAAATTAAATTTTTCCAAAGCCAACGTAGTCTGTGATTGGATTCAAACTCTGGACGTTGACTCCATGGTGAGTATCATACAACAAAACCAAAAAGATGCATTAGATATAAAAAAGTATGAAAAGGAAAATAGAGAGAGTGCTGAATTAAATTCATTTTGCATAAAATATAAACAAAACAGCAAGAGGTTTGATAACCATACATTTTCAAAAATATCACTTATAACAGGGTTCCTACAGCTGTGCTTCCTTAAAATTCAAGGAGGTTTCAAGGAGGTTTCAAGGAGAATTCTGGTGAATTCAAGGAGGCTTAACGCACTGCCTCACCACCAATTTTTCAGAACTCAGAGGCATGTGTCGCAGTCTTATCGATCTTCTTTCAATTTTTTTCTGAACAATATCAAATTCAAGGAGGAATTAAGGACATTTAGGCCAAAATTCAAAATTCAAGGAGTTTTCAAGGAGATTTGGGGGGAAAATCAAATTCAAGGAGGTTTCAAGGAGCTCCTTGAAAATAAGGAGGCCGCATGAACCCTGACATCCACAATCTCTTAAACTTGCATATGCAAATAAAAACACATGCCACTCTACCAATCATATCCATCTCCTAAACCTGCATAAACCAATAAAAATGAAAGCTTCTCTACCAATCATATCCTTCTTTTAAACCTGCGCAATCTTGTAAAAAACATGCCTCTCTGCCAAGGATGACTGTCTCCTAGACCTCTGTAAGCCAATGAAATTGCATGGCAATCCCTGGCTAGATATTGGCACTCTGCTGGGATTTTGCATTAGAAGCATCCCTGTTATGTGTTTTTTATTGTTATGCCATACCAGTTGATCTGATACATGGTGAAACTAAGACCTACTAAGTCAAGAAAATGTACCAAAACTAGGATGACTTGTACACAAATAAATATATTTCTTTTTCACTTTTCAAGAATGCACCATAATAATGATAGACATATTAGTCAGAGTCCGAGAGAACAATAGCATTTTCTGAACTTGTTTTGGCCCTTTTGGAAAGGGATGGCTGAGTGACACTTTCGGTGGCACTTGCTTTCCTTTTGCCTTCAGGACGTCCTCTTCTTGAATGCATGATAGGAGAGTTTTTAGTCGGAGCAGATGCCGTGCTTGTCCGTTTCACAACCTTTGACCTAGTGGAATGCTCTTCTTCGTCAGAATCATCCAGAATCATAACACACCCATCCAACTCCCTTCTCGCAGGTGTTGGCACTCGTGAAGAAGTCAGTAAAGAACGAAAAGAGGCTTGATTGGGGTGCCTTTGAGGCGTGCGATTCAACCCTTTCCCCAAGGCCATCGTTCCTGCTGTGGTTGCAAACTGTGCTCTGGCATGACCTCTTCGAGACGGACTTGAAGTTGATGAAGAAAAGGTGCTGTTGTGCTGATGAATACTAGGAATCGGCACACGTGGACGAAGGGATTGAACTGATGCTGGCCGACCCCGCGATACGACGGAACGCGGTGCTCCAAACCTGGCTAATGGTGGATGGAGGTGACTAGGTTTTGGTAGGCTTTGAGGATATGATCTTGAATGAGATGTGGACAAGTGCGTGTTAGAGCCTTTAAGTCTTAAATTTGGGGACTGACTGCCATTCCTGTTGATAGTTTTCAATTCATGAGCAATTGACTCGTTGATATGAGTCCAGTTAATGGCCTTGTCCGATGATTTGGCTGACAGGTTTAACTTTTGCCATGAAGGGCGGATATTCACCTGCCGCGAATCATGTCTTGCGTTAATGCCTGCACGACCCAAATTCAATGTCTGGCCAGATTTAACAGCTTGCCTGACTTGGGATGAAAACTGCACAGCCGCTTGTGGCGGAGTCTGTTGGGCAGTGACAAGTTTAAGATTGCTGGCACTTGCTACGTTTACAGAAGACTTGGGGGGTCTGCCTCTCTTCACCCTGCCAATTTCCACACAAGTGATTTCAAGGTCATCATCGTCGGCACTGGTTTCACTGTTCTTCGACTTCCTTCTTTTTCTTCCTGTGTCAGATTGCCCGACATTTTCATTAGACAAACGTTTAACATTTTTCTTGCCATTACCTAGCTGACAAACTTCCTCCAACAACTTTCCCACCTCATTTCTTGCCGTTTCTTTCCAGGACTTCCTGGGACTCGATACTTCTGGCCTGTCTGATACACTTGCATTGGTAGGACTTTCAGTCAATTCTTCTCTTCCATCTGCCCTTCCTTCATTTTCATGATTGCCTTCATCATCATCATCCTCATCACCAGACCCATTTGAATTTGTACTGCTTTCTTTTACCTCCCCTACTTTTCCTGATTCCCCATCCTCTACATCAAGAATGAGTTGTTCATTGGTTGAACCTGTCTCATTAACCTCAACATTTTCCTTCTCTGAACTCGTCTCTCTCTGACCATCACCACAAGGCCTGTCTTTCTGCCCATCCAAACCTTCCTTTTGCGTCCCATCTTCCTCTTCACTATCATTCATGATAATGGATTTGCACAGCTTTGCCACCGTGTCATGTATGTCTTCCTCCTCTCCATCTTCTATTTCAGAAGCAAGATCAAGTGGTCTATCGGATGACTCAGACGATGCATCAGATTTCTTGTCATGTCCAACATTTTCCCTGTCTCCATTTTCCCCTTCTTCAGGGATTTCATCTTCTTTTGATTGAATGGAGTTTTCCACTTTATCCCTTATTGTACACTCACCTGTTTCACTGGTATTGACTGCACAGTTTGTGTCCGCATCAATCTTTGTCTCGGAAGTGTCCCGTGGATTGGAACAGGAAGTTTCCAGGTCCCCTGGCCTGAGATTTGTGTGGTCTGAAACTGATTTCTCATCACCACCCTCATCTGAAACTACTTCATAAGTTGGAATGTCTGAACTAGGCCTTTGTTCTAAACCCATTTTACTGTTCTTTTCAGAGCCGACAGTGAACACATTTTCTATATGCAGCTGAACTTGGCTTACACTGCTTGTCCCAGAAGGACTCCTGTCATCACATTTCTCAGCATCTTCAGATAGAACGTTTCCATCAGTTACAAAACAAGCTCCATCTTCTTCACTTAGTCTTCCATCCCTATTCCTCTCACAGCTTAACTTACTTGGCATTCTGTCACCAGATGGAGACATGACAACATCTGCATTGCTGCAGTTGCCAAAATCCTCCTTTTTGTCTGGATTACCTGATTTCAACTCATTAATAGCAGTGCTTTCTACTTTCCCTTTTTCTTGTTCCAAAACAGTGAATTCAGAGCTTTCCTCCTCAACCAGTACAACACAATTTTCATTCAAACTTGACACTTCCAAGCCATCATGGCAGGAACGTTCTGAATCAGCCTTTCCCCTTATCCATTGATTTTCAAGTAAACAAACAGGATGCACATCTTTTTCCCTTAATCCTGTGTCATTTCTAGAAGCAGGTTCAATCACCTTTTCCGATTTTTTGGGACATTCATCCTTGTTGTTAGATTGGCTCATGACTACACAAACTCCGTCTGAGTCTTTACCTGGTACTGATTTATCAGAAGAAGGTTCTTTTGATATGCCAGACATGTGTCTTTCATTGGTACAAGCAGCACTGTTCCATGAGGTACTGTCTGTCTCTGTCCTTACATCCAAGATTACTAGCTTGGCGCTGTCACATTCATCCAATTGGCTGGTTGCTTTGGGTTTGTTCAATGAATTATTTTCTGTATCGGTCCCTTCAGTGCTATTCACAGAGATGATTTTAAATTCACCCTTTTCGTTGTTTGATTTGTTTTCCGTTTCAACAGGTCCGACAAGTAAATCGTTGCTGCCTGTAACAGACCTTGATTTTTGTGAGTCATCTTTATTGTTAGGCATCTCTTCTTTGTTATCAGTCAATTTGGCAGATTTAGACGAAAAATTAGTTTTGTTATTTTCTTCTACTTTACAATGGTCATCGGAACCTCCCTTGGCACTTGGAGATACCTCATCTTTACTGAGAGGAGATTTGCTTCTGAACACTGGGGAGGGGACATCATCAGTGGATTTAGAATCCACATCTATATTTGAGCGATCATCTGGTCTATCTCTTTCCACACCTTCGCAAAAAATTTCATCAAGGTTCTCAACCTCTATCTCTGCTGATATTTTTGGCTGTGACTTTAAGGCATTTGAAGCTCTATGATTGGGTGATGACGTAGCAGTTTCCTCTTTGGACTTGAGATCTAAAGAAGCTTTCAATGCCAAGCAAGGTTTGTGGTTAGGAGAGCTTGCTGGATGAGGGGATAAAGCAGATTCCCCAGAATGTCTACTTTTCTTGTTCAGATCTTTATTTCCAGAATCTTTCATAATGCTGTTCTGGTTTTCTTTGTGTCCCGTTTTGTTTTCTTTGTACTTGCTCAATGGAACAGAACCAGATGGCTTGGCCTGTTTTGTCCATTTCACTTTGTCCATGTCTTTGTCGTCTATTATCTGAACATCAGAGTCCTCCCCATCATCATCTTCACCATCATTACCCACACCACAATGTGAGCCAAAGTTGAGTTCCTTTTCACAGACACTCTTATGGCAGTCAAGGTTATTCTTGTCACATCTGACCTTGTCACTGAGGTCGTCAATGACCCCCAAATGAGGTGAATCTGCACTCCTTGCATCACTGGACAACTCATGACTCTTAGTGCTACTCTTCGATGGCATGGTGACAGTCAAACTTCTACTACTTTCTGGTAGAACATCTTTGGTTTGCATTTCATCACCAATATCTGTTTGTGAGTGCTGGCGGCTAGAATGGGCTTTCCCACTCAGCAAGTCATCCCTTTGTCTTTGTACTTTGTTATCCAAGGTGTCTCCAAAGTCAGCTTCCATATCATCGGAAGCAATGTCCTCTCCAAAGTCAGCTACCATATCATCGGAAGCAATGTCCACTGAAATGTAAGAAGAACAAAGAAGACCAATGATAGTCTCATTCAAATTAGGAAACACATCCAATGATAGTCTTACGGTATTATTCAACTAAGGAAACATATCCAATACTTAAAGACACAGCCAAGGCAATGCTAGAGCAATTTGAATTATGAAATACAAATAATGGAGAGGTATTCTGAATTGACAAATAAAGGTAATGCTAGAAAAATTTGAATTATAAAAAAAAAATACAATAGAAGGGTAATTTAAACTGACAAACCAAGGCAATGGTAGAGCAATTTGAATTATCCAACACAGACCATGGACGGGTTATTTAAACTGACAAATAAGAGACAATGGTAGGCAAGCTTAAATTAACAAATAAGTTCAATGATTGGAGGATCCTAAGTACTATCTATTTGTTGATCATTACTCAAATCCTAAAGACTGATTTAATGCTTTCTTGTAAGAGAAAAATTTTAATTGAAAAAAATAGACAAAGAACATCTGTTCGGTGGTTTCTCTGGTCAAATGGATAGCGTCTCACTACTGTTAACCCACGCCGCCTCGATCAGCTGAAAAAGGTCATTTATTGACTAATGACTCGGCTCCTAATGGGATCTATACCCCAAACTGCTAAATATGCTTCCTCAAACTTATCTTAGGCAAAATCCCAGAATATGAGCTTTGCAGCTACAGCAGTTTTGCTGTAAAGGCCTTGTTCATTGGCTAGGGTCATAAAAATTATAAAAATCGAAGTTACACAAAGACTCGATCGGGTCAAAATTGACGCGAAAGCTTCCTTATTGACAAATAACTCGGTTCCTAATGCGAGCTATACCCCAAGCTGCTAAATATGCTTCCTCAAACCTACCTTGCACAAAATACCCGAATATGAACTTTGCAGCTATAGCGGTTTTGTTGTAAAAGCCTTGTTTGGAGTCTAGTTATAATAACAATTCTGCCCCCCAATGGCAGACCGACCTATCTGACAAAAACCAGTTTTCTATTTTTTGTTCATAAATTGACTACTATTAAATATTTCCATCTGGTACAAAAGGCAAAGCGACGTATCATTCACGGAAGCTAGAGATTTTAGCTTGTTAAATGACGTATCTGAAGTCCTTATGTTCATAGCGAATGGCAGACCGACGTCTCTGCTTTCACAATAGGCAGAACGAGAACATAGCGAATGGCAGATCGACGTCTCTGCTTTCACAAAAGGCAGAAAGACGTATCGTACCACTAAACCATTGGTTAGGCTATCCAATACGTCACTTTGCTCGATGACCTTTGCATTTACGTCATCCATCAAGAGTACAGGCTCAATTTTGAAAATACAACACTACTTCATTACTCCTACAAGTCCTCAAGGAATTTTCAACTGATATTTGCATTTATCTAAATATGAGAGTCAGGGTGGAGAGAGAGAGAGAGAGAGAGAGAGAGAGAGAGAGA
>JAOWAZ010533105.1:0-10300 GCA_028565935.1 Goniobranchus fidelis
TTATTTCCCTTTGCTTAGGCACAGGGCAAACTTTACCCTGGCCATGGCTAGGCAGCCTATTGATGAATCAGCATGATGGACTATGCAGGATTGGGTTAAGTAGCAGACTGTAAAGCACCTGACAATGCCTATTCAAAAATTAATTTTAAAACAGTTGAATAGATAATCAAAAAATGTAAACACTGCAGCATTTAGCAGATTCATGTAAGTTGAAAATACATTGCAAATTAGAAAGGTGATTTTGTAGACAATTCTGCGCTTCCCAGACTGCCACACAAAAGCTTAAATTTAGTTACCTTTAAATAACATTTCTCCATATGCCTCAAGGCTCCTTTCTGGTTTATCTCACTTCCACAGGTGACACAGTAAATTGATAATTCTGCTTCCTCTTCCTGGTCGTTTCCCTGAAAAAAACATTTGCGACATGAAAAAAAAAATCTCCCTAGTTTATGGAGCACTTCAATCTTAAATCATGGGTACAATCTAGAATTAGACAAAATGTCATTTTAAAAATGTAGTTATCTCTTAATGGAAATATAAGTATTTCTACCCTTCTTGCTCTTTCACCAATGAAGACAATAAAAAAAAAACAAACAACAAATACCCTCATGTAATTGTACCCATGAGAGAGATAATACATGTGCTTTTAATTATTGAGTTGTTTAATGAGTCAATAAAATCATACATAGGACAGTATTTATGTATATTTAGACTTACATAATATATCATTACTATCCTCATTATCTCTTGCACATTTAAAAGCCAAATAGTGTGCCATTTCTTAACGTCCTTGTGCTTATTTCAACTTTGGTTTGAAGAAATTATTTAGCTTTTAAATTTCACTTTGTAAAAAGATAAAAGAGGAACAAACCAAATCATTCAGAGCTCTGCCTCTTAATATCTATACTCAAAAAGAATTTTGCTCTTGTGTAAACAAAGTGTAAACAATCTAGACTCCTCTTTTCAAAGACAATTTAACACGTACTAGAAACATTTTTAATGATGAAACAAACATTGAAACAAACAGGAAGAAAGTGATCTTTTCAACCATGTAAACTTTATTAGGATTAGACCTGGCTGGACTTGACTGCAGCTAGGTAAAGTTGGTCAACTTTGGTTAAAATTAGCGCTGCCAACGGCCGCTGCAGCCAGTTTGGAGTACCTACTATAAGGCGTTACAGCACGTCTAATATAAGATAAGCTACGGATGATGATGATTATGATTTCATCATTTGTCTGCTTCACATCAAAAGATTTTAATCTTTTCAAGTAAGAGAAATAGATCACTTTACGACTTCTTTTCTAAATATAGCCAATGTAAAGAAAAACCTGAATGATATAAATTATGGCAATTATACGCCTAATAAAAACACATCAAGCCACACATTTAGCATAAACAACAAACAAACAACAAAAGCAACAAAAAACAAAACACACTTAGAGCAGAATGCTGAAATTTGAACCCTCAGAAGTATGTAAGCTGCTCTAAATTTGACCGCAGATGTGTTAAGAAAATTTATAGTAAAAGATATTTGATCAATATCTATTTACATTTACAGTTGGTAAAGATGTGAGAGTGTCAATTATCTTTAAAAAGCGGCAATGTCAACATTTGAATGGGTAAGAAAGATCATTATGAGGATTCCAATAACCAGACAACATGTTTTATCACAGTCATAGTCACATACCTGCAGAGTCCACACAGGAGTCAGATTGGAAGCATAAAATAAAGGTATTCTGTTACTTATGTCAACAGGGGAATATGATGTCAGTGTAACATATTTGGTCAAATCCTGGGATACAAACAGAAATAAAGGCAGAAACTTGAAAAAAACCCAACAAAAACATGTTTGCATTAAATGAGAAAAAGAACACTCAACACAGCAATTGGAATACATAGTAAGAGGCATTAAGAAAACCTTATTTTACCTACCTTAATTACTTGGAAAGTAACATTTGTTTTGTTCCCGTTTATTGAGGGTTTCTTGGCAAAGGTATAGCTCTGTAGTTTGCCAATGCTTTCTGAGTTCGCAGTGACCCTGGCTATTGCTCATTTTTGTGTAACTTCTGCACAGTGTCTTGGTCACAGAGACCAGCTCTACATCAATCCATCCCCTGCTGCCAGGACTTCACATAACCCTGATAGGGAGGCAGAGCTGGTACTCGACCTTGCCCAAGGGTCTCCAGCAGGCTACAGAAGGAAGGAGGTGCCTTTCTTCTCCTATTGATAAAGTTCTCTCTACCACTCTACAGAGAGTGAGAGAGAGAGAGAAGTAAGAGAGAGAGAGAGAGAGAGAGAGAGAGAGAGAGAGAGAGAGAGAGAGAGAGAGAGAGAGAGAGAGAGAGAGAGAGAGGTTAACTTTCACAATCACGAAGCCCACTGGCCAAGATAAAAGAAGATTTTGTAAACCAAACATTGTTCCTTGCTCAACACCCATTTGGAAAAGACAGATGCTAGGTTACTTAAAAGCAAAAGAGAGAACAGATGGAGCAAAACGTTTTCATCATAGAAAAAATGTCATAGAGGAAAAAAAAAATTACAATAAACATGCGCAAAAACATCATCATATTATACTAAAAGGTAAGTAAATGAAGGAATGATTCCCAGACAAAACCAAAAAAGATCTTCTCTCATAAAATAATATCATTGTGACTATCACCCAATTAACCTTGGGACTGGTGGTGGCAATCAAGTCAAAGCAGGAGGATGATCTTACTCAAGTTTCTCATGTTTTTATTTTATACTAGGCCTTGCAGACTCCCTTAAAAAGGCAGGGTTTTAGATACTCCATCCGTAGCACTTCCGGAATGACAAAAAAAGTGGAGAAACTGACTTAATCAAGGTAGTAGGCAAGTCTGCTATCATCTCTCAGTTGAGGATCCAATAATGCAAGAGCGGGTTTTAACCTAATAATTTTTTGTGTCTGTGCAGAGTCTAATACTAGACTAAATCAATGTTTACCTCTATTCGAGACTAAATCAATGTTTACCTCCATTTGCCTCATAGATCTTTCCACACGTCTACTGCTGTCCTGTTGAAGTTTGGATCTGAGGTGGAGTGCCACAAAAGACATGATCCATACCGTTGAGTTGTTTATTATGTACTATAAGTAGAGACCAGATCAGGAAAAGAAAGGAACATGTTTAAAAATCTCTCTCAGCATCTTAAAAGATACAAATCATTTTCCTCAATCTTTTAAAATAATTGACTGGAGGAAGGAAAAAAACAGTGGGGTCAACACAGAAAGTTCAGATTTCGCCATACTAAAGTGCTGAATGTTTATCATTCACCTGTATATTCTAATTAATAAAAATTATCAATTACTTCAAAAGGAGCAGTGAGCAGGGGTAAAAGTTGGCAAGACATAAGAAGCCGGACTCACTGGCTTACACTTTTTTTTAATCTGGTAGGAAGGAAAAAGTCATGGAAAAACAGGAGACTCTAGTCTGGACAACTTTTACCCCTGCTGAGGAGAACAACACTGAAAATACAAGAGAGAATTTTAATTTACATTGGCATGATACAATAATAATCTTGACTTTTCTTTACACAGTTTTTTTGTTTTGTTTCAAAACTACAACTCTAAACAAAGCTTTTAAAAATGTTCAGATATGATGCAAACCTCCAGATAGGTCAATATTTCCTCATTGGTCAATTTTTCTTGTGCCATGCTACGTCGATAACTCTCCCTGGGAGGATATGCAAAATGCAGCAGAATCATTAAGAATTCTTGCCACATTTAATTCTTTTCTCTCTTCCATATAACTTATATTAACAAATAACACAATAGGGAAATTGGAGAATAATGTTGAGCAATAAATATATATATTTATATGAGTTCTTATATATAATATATGTATATTTATGAGTTCTTGTTTGGGAATCTAAACATCAATGTAGTATTCCCAGAATGGAATGATTTCCGATAGCAATTTCCCCATCAGTATAGGCAATCTTTAAAATTTAGGCATCATTTAATTAAATGATCATAATATCATCAAATGAATTATTAAGGCAATCGAAATGAACTAGACCAAAACTAAAACATTGACCTAGTTCCAAAATAAACATTAAACAATGACTTGATTCACACCAAATTTCTTCTTACATCAATCCCATGACTACGGCTTGTTCAAATGGTGAGAGGGTGATAGTTTCTTCAACCGATTTATCTGTAAAGTTGACTTTCTCTAACACAGTGTCATCATCCAAAAGAATATTCTGTAAGAAAATGAAAGACAAAAACAGTCAAATAAATTAATAGTAGTAGTAGTAGTAGTAATAATAATAATAATAATAATAATAATAATAATAATAATAATAATAAGACAATGGATTCTGCATAAGAGGCTGGTCCACGGGGGGGAAAAAGCCTCTTAGAAGGACAGCCTCTTAGAGAGAGGAGGGGGAGGGGGAGTAAGTAGAGACAACATTGTTTGCATGATGCGTGATCAAAGAGAGACATGTGCAACTTAGAATTCAGTGGCCTCTCCAATAACAAATGATCAATTAACCATTGTTCAAACAATTCTCATTGATTGGTTAGAAAGGCTTATGGACCTTTTTGCATTTGAGCCTAAGCAAATGAAAAAGGTTCAGTCAAAAGTTTTAACAGGGAAGCAAGCATACAATGCTTAAGATCTAAGTGATGTTCCTGCCCACAGCATATCATGTGTAAGCACAACTGAATTGACACCTGTGCATGCTAATTCCTTTGGCTGGTCAGCATCGGGTCTTTGAATGGGAAACTCGGATGGGTACTCTGGTCACCAATCATAACAATCAGCAGTCAAAGCGTCACTACTAGTCCTTCGGACAATTAATGGTAAATGACATCAAAGCTGTAAACAAAACTATCAGAGGTACGCATGTTAATCAGGCCGGAGACAGTTGTTTCGCAATCTAACTCCAAAAGATGAGGTGATTTTTGGAAAAATATTGAAACAAATTAATAATTTGAGGCTTTGGCTGGCATCCCAGAAATATGCAAATCAAAACCTCGAAATATGCATGGAAAAACCCCAAATATGCATGCAAGCAACTGAAAAATATGCAAAAATTATGCAAAAGTATGGGAAATATGCAACAACAACAAAAACCCAACAGCAACAGTTAATGGCGCTTTAAAAAGATTGAAATACCGGTAAGTATAATTAATTATGTAATGTGGTCAATGAGGTCATTCTCTGTATGTGAATAATGTTTAAGTTCAATACTGATGTCGCAGACAGGTAACAGGTAACCTTATTTGTCTACCGCTAGCTCAAGTATAATTGTGTGTATATGTGTGTGTGTCTCACACACATACCCCTCCCCCCCCCCACACACACACATAGGACACACTTACACTACATTCATTAACTTACAATCATGTCACTGGCACTTCTAGAAACCAACACAATCAATCTCTCTCTCTCTCTCTCTCTCTCTCTCTCTCTCTGTATTCTTTGTTAGTATTCTATTTTAGACCTATAATTTCACAGAAGCCTGAGGAGGACCAGGGACTTCAGCCCCCGAGCCAATGTAGACTAAAGGCCTGTTTGTATGAGGCTTGCTGGTAAGTAGGCCAGTAGGTCTTGCACTACATCATGGTAGGCTGGGCCTTTTCTATCCATGGGAATCTCGCTTTACGGCTCAAACCCCAACCAATGAAATTTCACTTCCCAGATAGTCAGAGTGAGCGATTGTATAAAGCGAGAGCGATCGATAGTAAACAATGTAGTAATCGAGGTCACTAGGATGGAAGGACTGGGAGACGCAGAGGGTTTTATACTCTTTTTTTTTTAACCCAGAGGTGTCGAGTGGGGCTGCAGCTGCATTGTTTTTCTCTATTGCGTGGTCCATGATCCATCCCATTCTTTCCCGTGGTGCCAAACGGGAGTAAAAATAAGATACCCGAAGCTATGAAGGGCAGACAAACAAGCAAAAGCAAGGTGCTGTTTCCTGTACAGGGTTCATCATTTTTCAACATAAATTTTTCGCACAAGTTGAATATGGAATCTCCTTGAGGGCTGAGAATAATCATAATATGTGGCTCTTACTCAAGGGATTATCCACAAAAAGGTTGGGATGTTTGAAAATGTGTTTGTCTTGATCTTGGTTGGCATAAATCCAAGAATTCCTACATACCACACATCACATTTTGCTTACTGAAATGTTTCTTTATCAGTTTACCTTTAATTATTATTATTTTTTTTTAAATGAACTTCTTAGATGCTCATAGGTGCTGTAACACTACACAACAAACATACACAACATGTAGCCTATTTGGAAGGAAAACTAGATACCAGGTGAATTCAGAAAGCAGAAAGAAAAAGTTCAGCCCTTAAAGATTTTTTGAAGGATGAAAGGGTTTGGCACATTTTTGTGTGAATAGACAAGGAATTCCATGCAGCTGGGGCAGCAAATACAGAGACATGCTCAGAAAAACCTGTCTTAGGGAGTGTACATACCAGAGTCAATGAATCTGATGAACGAAGTGCACGAAGAGGAATATGAATATTTACAAGGGATTTTAAGTTTACTGGGGCTGTGTCATCATGGATACATTTAGAGAAGAGGCGGGTTAGTGTATATGCAAATCTCTTCTCCAAAGGAAGCCATTGAAGGGATTTCAAAAAAGGGCTTACATGGTCATTCTTTTTCGTCCTTGTTATAATTTGAGCTGCCTTGTTTTGAAGCAATTGCAGCTGGCCCACTGTGCTTCTTGGCAACCTGTAGAGGAGAGTTGCAATAATCTAATCTGCTTGTGATGAGGGAATGGACCAGTAGCTTACAAATTTCTTCGTCTAACTAATTTCTTATGTGACCAATATTTCTCAAAGCAAGATGGACATTTTGACATAATTTAGATGTTAAGGTTGCATGTTCAAAAATATATCAAAATAAAAACCCAAATTTCTGACAACCAAAGAGTTGCTAATCACAGCATCATGCACAAACTAAACAGTTTCTTTAGTCAAATTGTTTTTACCCTTCTTTCTGAAAATGATCTATTATGTTATTTTTTAGATGCAGTTTCTTGAATGACACAAATGGGTTAAGGGCAGGTTCAACACAGTTTTTTAAGGAATAGAGATGTATTAAGTCAAGTAGTTACACTGTTTTTGAGTACACTGGAGCAAATTTATGCTTTAAATATGTGGTTGGCATGATAGAATAAAATGAGTACCAAAATGCATTTGGAGATGTCAGAATGTCCACAAGCTTTCTTCAAAATATTTTAAGACATGCTAACAATATAGATGGCTACAATGTCAGCTGTAAGGATACATCCCTTGGTAGAAATGACAGTTTTCTCAGGGGTGGACCTTGTTGATAGGCAGAGGGCATATAGAGAAAAAAACAAAAACAAAAAAAGAAAAACTCACTCATCATGGATTTGGTAGCCAGTGATTCAACTTAGTTCCTTTTTTAAGTAGCCTCTCTATATGAGTATGCAACAAGAACAAGCATAGCGCTGTCACAGAGGGTGAGTATTGTTGCTTTGGCCTTGGAGTTGCTTCTCTGTGCCATACTGTCAGGCAGGTAGAGTATGTGATTTTGTTAATATCCATGAATTAATATGTTCTAATGGCTCGTTAAAGCTTACGTTTGCCTTCATTGATTTGTGATCACTCACTCACACACATTCTATCCCATGACATGTCGATTGTTGCGGGGGCTGAAGGGATGCAGACTTCACAATCACATGCCATTTTTCTCTATCTCTGGACTTGACACGGATCTCTTTCATTGTCATTCCTGTCAATGGCTAAATGGTGATCATATCTCAGCACGAGTTGAGAGTCAATAGGCATTCACCGTGGTCAGTAAAAGCGTGCGTGACTGCGTTGGATTGAGCCTCACTAGACTGTAGTCAGTCTCATAACTGCAAACCATCAGCATTTATGTCCTTGGGTTAGGCACCTTACTTCCTTTACCTCACTCAACTCAGGTGTAAATGAGTACTTGGCCGTTAAGACTGTGCTGGTTGTTCTGTCTGAAAAAATGTATTCTCGCCTAACAGGCTGCAAGTCTTGTTCTGAATCATCTGTGTTGCTGTTGGTTAGGGGAGTAAAATGTAATTGTAAACGCCATGAACAAGGCTATGCTGTGCAACATGCGCTGTATAAATGTCCTCTTTACTTTATCTTTACTCTATTCCATAATGTTATCAATCCATTTTTTTCTTTCTACATCCCCCTTTCCAATGTCCTTTCACTGTACCCTGCATTGTAACAGACAGTCATGACATGTAATGTGACCAAACCAAGCTAGTTTTCTTCATTTTACAATTGACAACAATGGCACTACTCTGCCTATCTCTGAACACATCTTAATTGGTTCAGTGTTCCCTGAATACCACCCTTAGCAATTTCCTGTAGCTTTTACTCTGAAAAAGTCTTTTACATTCTTCTGTGTCAGCTAGCAGAGTCCATGCCTCACCCCTATACAAGAGTATTGATACTATTAGAGATATATAATCTGACATTAACATGGCTTTTCAGCCTCACCATGCTGCGGTTGTCCTCAGAAGTCTTGCCTGAATCTCTTTTGTGCTTTTCCATGTTTAGTTAAGGTAACTCAAAGATTTACAGGATGATGCTTTTAGTAGTATTTCGCCATTGAACATGATTTCTGTTTCAGCATTAACTATGCTGTTTACCTATACTATACATGTGATTTCTCAGTGCTGATTTCCATACCATACTTAGGTGCTGCTTTCGCAATATTATCTGTTGTAGTTCTTACTCACTCTTTGTCATTAAGTCAATACCTGATTTGTTATACTTTGTGAGAAAACCTTGTTGTTATGCAAATCATAGCGGAACCTATAAAGGTGGCATGTTCTCTGGTGAAAACTGCTGTACTTCAATGAATATAAGTTATTCATTTATGTTAATGTATTATGATAATTTTTTTTCTTTCAGGCTAAGGACTTGAACACAGGTGAAATTGCTGGGATAAGAGTCATTAAACTGGAGCCTGATAGTGGTAAATTATGTCATACAGTGCTTGTTGAGAATTAACAATGTTTTATTTATAGCATTAAATATATTACAGCTTTTCATTGCCTTTTCCTGTCCACTACCATGTATACTCCATAAGAAAATTACATGGTGGCAGTAAGATGTTTTTATTTAAATTATATGTTGTTAAGTATTGTTAGATGTTAATTATTAGGTTTTGTTTCATATTAAATATGGAATACATAATATAATAATGCAGAACAATGGCCAATAGAAAGGAAAACAACAATTTAGGGACCCATACCTTAAAAGGAGATCTCCAGCAATGTTCAACATTACAGGACGATATCCTCATATCTCATACAAGTAAAATCATTTTTAAAATCCTATTAGGATGAATAAGCCAGCACCTAGAACAGAAGTTGCAATCTACCAGACAGGTTTTAGAGTGAGTAGAAGGACTAGACATCATCTCATAAATTTGACGTTTATTTAAAAATATTACAAAATGAAAATATGCTTCATTGATTATTCCAAAGCATTAGATAACATCATTCTCAGTCACAATAAATTATGGAAGCTTTAGAAGACATGAATTCCCATTCAAGATCACATCACTGCTGAATTCAATCTACCAAAATCAACCTGCTGTGATACAACTCCAAAATGGGAAAACAGATTCTTTTTAATTTGGAAAAGGAGTAAGACACGGCTGCATCTATCCCCACATCTATTAAGTTAATACAAAGAAAACGTCATTTGTGAAGTGGAAGAAGATCGTCTTATGATTAATAAAGCTATCTCTTTGAACAAAAGAAGCATAATGTCTGACA
Organism: Goniobranchus fidelis; assembly: GCA_028565935.1. Taxonomy (NCBI): domain Eukaryota; kingdom Metazoa; phylum Mollusca; class Gastropoda; order Nudibranchia; family Chromodorididae; genus Goniobranchus; species Goniobranchus fidelis. The sequence continues at coordinate 9,786 of JAOWAZ010533105.1, forward strand.
TGATTCGCACCCTTTGCACCAAAATGTACTGGAAGGTGCAAAAAAGGTCTAGGCTGAGAAAGAGATTTTCTCTCTCTTACATAAGAACCCTTAAGTGGGAGACCAGAATACAGGTATGAGTATGAGATTGTTATCGTTTCATGTCGCCAGTCCTCAGCAAGCCTGTAGATTAGATTTAACGTTAATGAAATCTAAAAAGACTGAGGACGGATAAATCTAGGTAGATCTAGATCTAGATAAAGATTCTACACCTAGAGCCCATAGACAATTTAGATGGAGATCTTGATTTCTATATCTAGATCTGTCTGTCATACCTCCATTTAAAGAATGGGGTTTCCTGCTCGTAGAAGCTATACATTTAATGAAGTAATTACCAATGGGGATAAAGTCAGGGACTTAAAATTTGCTGATGACACAGCCCTCATGTCAACTACAAAAGAAGGATTAAAGACACTTATAGAAACCACCAAGCAATATAGCGAAGAAATTAAACTAAAACTTGAACATCAAGAAAC
>JAOWAZ010533216.1:0-10299 GCA_028565935.1 Goniobranchus fidelis
AAATTTTGAGACTTCGTTGATTTGTTGTCCTTTACTAACTAAGTTGCATTTGGGGTTCGTAGGTTTTTTTGAAGTGACCATGCATTCAGTTTTTTTTTTCACATTTAGAGACAAGCCCATTTTTCACTCTCTAACACAACTATGTCCAAAAGTGTTTGACGCTACGTTTACTAGTTCAATTATGTAGGAAGGGGCACATATTTGAAACGTTTTAAAAGCAATGGTGCAAATTTTGTTACCTGTTACCTATCTCCTCCGTGCCGTGTGAAATATTTAGGCCTCCACAGACGCTCTCCTGTCATCCCTGTTGGCTGCTGCTCTTGTTTCTTCTCCCCAAGTCTTCCATCCAGCTCTGTTCCTGTCCTGTTCCACTGTTCTTCGCCATGTTTTCTTCGGCCTTCCTCTCTTACGCTTTCCCTCTGGTGTCCATTTTAATGCTGTATTATAGTCATTCATTTGGTCTTGTCTAGAATATGGCCAATGAATTTCTTCACTGAATGGTCTTATTCCTGATGGTTCTAATATCTGTTCATTCGTTACTCAGCCTTGCCGTTTATCTCTTAATATTCTTCTCAGCCATTTGCGGTAAAAGTTGTTGATGTCATTGATGTCTTTTTGATTATGTCCATGTTTCACATCCATACCTTAGGAATGGTATAACCAGTGTTTTATGGAGTCTGATTCGTACCCGATTTCCATAATATGTAATAATGTTACGGAGGCGTGTGAAAGTACTTCTTGCTTTGTCAAATTTTGTAACTAATTATTTATTCCACTGGCAACCAATGTAGTTGTTTTAAACGGGGTACAGCCGCGTGGGATTTACGTTTCAAGTAGATAAGACGCGCAGCATGGTTTTGCAACACCTGGCGTCGCTTAATATCGTAATGAAGGGTGTTTGAAAGTAAAGAATTGCAGTAATCGAGCTTCGAGAGCACAATGACATTTACAAGGAACTGTGCAACTTCAAAACTTGCATATTTCCGTATTTTTGTGATGTTTCAGATTTCGCAATATTATATGGTGCGTTTTGAATTGCTGATTTGTATGGTCATTGAGAGATCTGAATCAAAAACCACTCCAAGATTCTTTAGAGAAGATGAGATGCTCACTCAGCTTTCCCCAACTAGGATGCTTCTGTTTTTAATGGCATGAGTCAACCTACGGGAAGCAGCTGTAATGACTTTTGTCTTGTCTTCAAGCGCTTTTACAGATTTGCACACACGAGCTTCATCATATTCTGTAAAATGTAGTAAATTAAGACGAACATCATATCATTCCTTTCTTTACTCAGTAACTCTAAACTTGATGAGAACACACAAATCTCAAAATCAGCATCACTATTTCAAGCAACTCTCGGGTCCCTACAAGGGAGCAGATTGGGCTTTGCACTGTTTGTTGTCTACTTGGAGCAGATCCTATGGGAAGTTAGGCAACAAAAGCAATCTGCCGTATCGAATAAACTTGCATCCGCAGATGATGTGGACTTTTGCCCGTAAGATAACTTCGAAATGTAAATAATGTAGAAAGATAATTCAACAACCTGATGCTACTAGGAAAATAGGAGTGCAGGTGGCAATTAACATTTGATTGTAGTAGTGTGAAGTTATGAGTTCCTGATCTTGTTTTTCCTGTACTTGTCTTTTCAAATTTACCTATTGGGATTATTGTTTGACCATTAATTGCTTTGAATAAAGTAACTTTGCTTCTTGCTCTTTGTTCTCCTGAGGGTTTCCACTGCAAATTTTGTCATGTAGGATTAAGTATTGCCTGTTGTAAAATTATAGTTATTTGTTACAAATCTGGCTTAATTTTTCGGCAGGTTTTCTAACTCATCTATTTGGCTTTGATAGTGGGGATTCCATACACAACTACCATAGTACAGTACTGGTTTGACAAAGGCAATGATAGATCCTTTATAAAGCAGACGGGAAAAAGGCATAGAAGACCAAGATCAATTATCGTAACAACTCTAAGAAGAGACCTCAAAAGGATCTAAGAACGCCTTAACCCACTCAATGACCCAGAACAGGTCCATGATATGGTATTAAACCAAACAAAATTGGAAATATTTCACAGTGGCAATGTATCAAACAGGCCTGACGAAAAAGTCAGATGATACTTCGTCGGAGGCGTAAGGAGAAAACTCCATAAAAACAAACAAACAAACCAACAAAGACCCAACAACAACAACAAAAGGAAAATAAAAACGTTAGAGATTCAAGAAGGTGGGGGTGGCAGCTGGGAGATTAAGATTACCCAAACGTTAAAAATAAGAATGTCGAGGAAATGATAGCAACAAAGAGCCAGGAAACTTAAAGCTAGGTGTTCATCAAATCTATATTAGGCTATAAGGTTATGATAAAGCACATAGGTCTACGACCTAGCCATACCTTACAATATAGTTTGAACTGCATAATAGCCTATACGTCTTTCTATCTGCTTTGATTCTGAATTGCTAGGCTTGTACATTTTTTTAAGGACAGTTGAAACGGATAAATGAAACGAAAACAAATTGAAAAAACGCCGCGGAGATGTAGGGGTGCACGGCTGGTCCCTGAGAGAGAGAGAGAGACAGACAGACAGACAGACAGACAGACAGACAGACAGACAGAGAGAGAGAGAGAGAGAGAGAGAGAGAGAGAGAGAGAGAGAGAGAGAGAGAAGGGGGATCGGGGAGGTCCAGCTGTTAATGCAAAGAAAGAGCAAGGATGTTGAGATTGGAGCAATCATCTTCAAAAGCGATATTACCCAGCATGCCCTAGATTACGTCACTGATGCTACACCAGGATAGTCTGAAGTGCCAGTAAGGGTCGGACACTAAACTGACCTTACGCCAACGGAATTTGAATTTACAGACACCTGGCAATGCGCGGCTCTGTAAGCGAGCTACATAATATTATGCCGACACTCTAACTTGGAGGGTGTTCTGATCATAAGATGGAGAGTTCCGTCTTCATGATTACACAAATATGTATTCCTTCCGCTAGAGTTGATACATTTTAGTTGCCATCGGTCATAACATCATTAGGCATTGCTTTCTAAAAGATATACTTTAAAGTACTGTTGTCCTAATTCTTTAAACTGGAGAGCATGAAAATGGCATTGCCTTTTTAATACGGTGGGGGTGGGAGGGATGAGAGGGTTGAAAGAGTGCTCGATGTTTAAGGTAATACCTTTGCAATTATGAAAAAAGACGAAAATGAAACAATACCTTCATATTCATTCCCAAACCTTAAGATTTCTTTTGGCATTACACCTAAATTCGAGTGTCAATCCTGAGAACAGCGCAGCAAGGCGGAAACTTTTTGTGTTAAACCTTGCCCAAGGTGTATCTTTACAATAAATCTACTGGTTAAAAAATTAAAATCAGATTGTCCTTCAAAGCTCGTAATAAGATACCGTCTTGATCAACGCCAACATTTAATTTATTTAATTTTGATTTTCCTGTTGCAAAGCAAGTCTGTTTTCATCCAACTGAATGTTTAATCCGAGATCAAGCTTCTTTTCAGCACTTTTTTTCTCACCTTTCTGTGACTTTTACAAACACTTTTCCGACATTTCTAAGATTATAGTTTACTCAGTAAATGTTTACATTTTATTGATTTATCAGAACTGCAAAGGAGCTTAATGTCAGTCAGGGCTTTTCCTTGGAACATTGAACTCACAGCGAATATCGTTATGACTTGGTCGAATCAGAACAGATGAGTTCGGGATGTAAGTCAAAATCAATACTTTTTGTTTACATTGAAATAGCTCTCGACACTTACTGTCATTGCAACTTCATACTATTAAAAAATAACATTACGGAGATCACTGTTAAGTGGGTCCTGTATATGTTTTAATGTGTTCTGGGGCCTTTTAGTTGGCAATCAGAGAAGTAAATTCTGGAAAAACTGATATCTACCTAAGTTTTTAAACTTAATATTAGGATTATTGGGACAGCTCGGATCGAAAATAGAATAATTACTTTCTTGTCCTTTTCAACAACTCAAGTCTTCTACATCATGTTTGTAAGCTGAGCGACAGCGGAATCTCACTTGCTGTTGCTGCTTTTGGGTTCCTAAATTGGAATTCCGTAAATCGACTATTCGATCAAATGTTCAGAATTATGATAAAGGGAACAGATAACAACTAATGCCAAACCTAATGCAAGACGCTAATTATTATAATGTATGAAGTAAATTTAGTCCCGTACCCATGACTGAGTATAGGGGAATAAGGGGTATAGCCCTAATTATACTAGGCATACAGCATCATATGGTAGTTTGCCATTGCTTTCCACGCCGACTTTACTTTCGCTAAGTCTAGAAAGACATAGCTACCCATTTATACAGCTGGGTGAACAGGGGGCCCCAAAAAAAATTTACTGCCCTGCTGGGTTCGAACTCGGGTCACCTCGCATGGCAGTAAGCGGCTCTACCAACTGAGCCACCGGACCACCATTAAAATTCCTGTTATAATGTAAAGCATCAATTTTGATTCGGCCTTGATGCAATACGTGGTCATAACCGGGATGATATTTTAAGCACGATAGTATTCTCCTGGGCCCCGTCTTACCTAGGTCAGCACGTAGCAGCTATAGAGCACAAAATAATATCTTATTTAAAATAAAACAAAAACAAAAACAAAATTTGACAGCACCTGCATGATGATATCCGAGGGATGAGATATCCCTCTCCGGCATGTTTCCTTAAACGAAACATTCACAGCTGCTGCATCTTCATTTAAGCAATGAGCGCACGGCTCGTCACAGAAGTCAGGAGCAGCATCGATGCTCATTTTTTTCTCCCCTTCGTTTAGTAAGGATAAAAAACTAACGGACGTGGACAGCCAGATAAAAAAGATAGCACTACCTCTATGCAGTGTTAATTGGCCTCCTCTCGATGGGCTTTTCACCCATGTGCCGTTTACGGACAGACGAAGCCTGTCCCTGTCTCAATGAATTGGTCCAGTTTTTCGACAGCAGACAGTACCAAGAAAAAAACAAAAACAAAAACAACAACAACGACGACATCAACAAGATAACGCTCATTATAAATGGTAGATACTTTTAGCTATACACTTTTAGCACTATGCTTCCTATATCCGCATCGTCCTCTCTCCCCTTCTCCTATTCAGAATGCTACCATCTACAGCCTTTAATAATTTCCCTCTTCCTCTTCCACAGACTGCTCCCAATCATCTGTCTTTCCAAGTTCTAATCCCTCTGAACGTTTCAAATTAAACGCGTTCTGCACGTCTCCCTCTTCCACTGAATGTTCTCTACATTTGCCTTTCACATACAGGCTTCTCCTACGGATGCTTTTTAACAATGACATAAACTTTTAGCCCATCTCCATCTTCCTCCGACTACTCTCAACAAACAACTTTTCTCTCCATCTCCTGTGAATACTCACAGGCAACATTTCCCCATCTTACATACGTTTCATAATATCGTCTCAAGTAGAAATGTATGCTCCATCTTCGTTCCTTTACAATTCTCTCAAGCATAACCTGTTTGCTCTATCTTGTGCTCTCTTCAATTATTCCCAAGCATAACTTTTTTCCACTTTCCGCTGCCTTCAAATACTTCCAAGTACAACATTTTCCTACATCTTAAGCTGCTTTCAAATACTCCGAACAACACTTTGCTTTATTCATCTTCGGGTTCTTTAAAATATTTCCAAGCATAACTTTTTCCTCCATCTTAAGCTGCTTTCCAATACTCCGAGCAACACTTTGTTATCCCATCTTCGGCTTCCTTCAAATTAAATACTTACCAGCATGATTAATTTTTTCCTCCATCTTAGCATGCTTTCAAATACTCCAAACAACACTCTTTTTTTTCTCCATATTCCGTTTCATTCAAATACTCCCATGCTCAACTCTTCCTTCATCTTCCCTTTTCTTCAAATGCTTCAAAGCTTACCTTTTACCTCCATCTTTAACTTTTTCCAAATACTCCAAAGCTTAACATTTTCCTCCGTCTTCAGCTTCTTTCACTCCCAATCGGAACCGTGTCATAAAGGTGCCGCATCCTTCAAATTTTAATACTCCCAATGATAACCTTTTCCCTCCATCTTCTATTTGCTTATATGTGTTTGTTTGATGTTTTGTTTTTTGTTTGTTTTTGTTGCTTTTTACTTCAATTACTCTTTTGTGTAACCACTCTCTCCGATTCCCATTTCCTTGAAATGCCCAAAACCCTTAAACAGACATGCCTATGTCTTCCGCTTTCGGTTTTTTCCCAAAATGGCCCCAAGTATACATTATATCTCGGTCTTCGACTTCCTCCCGTGAGCTCCTCTACTTTGAACTTTCATCCCAACCTTCTCGCCTTCCGAATCCTTTTTTTATTCCTATAAATGTACTCCCATTCCTACTTGAAGGTTTCTTCCTTCTAATCCTTTTTTAGCCACCTTCCTTATGCCGGTTTACTTCTTCATACTACTGTTAAAACCTGCCTCCACTTCATTCCATTCGTTTATTAACTCACATCTCCTTGACCATCTTCACCTTTCTCTGAATACTTGTAATGCCAAAATGCTCGGAAATTTCCTTTCTCTTCTCACACTCCAAAAATCTCTACTTTCTCACCAGCTACGATTCTCATTCACCCCTTTACCATAATATCAATCAGTTCGAAGTTTATTCCTTCCCTTTAACTCTTCTTCCTACCCGTCATCCCTCCCTTCGTCTATCTTACCTATCTTTCCTTATCTTAAGTCTATTTTCTTCTCTTCCTCATCATTAGACACTACTGTAAAGCCAGGTACGAAATGGTAATCCATTCAAATCACCATAACAATATTATTATTATAGCGTACACCAACGGATTTAAAATCCATAAACTCACTGGCAACGATCCAGCCGGCCCATGCTACACATGTGGTAAATGCATTAAGCAAATATTTTGGACTTAGCAACCATTTATTTCCAGAGAACCATTACTGGTAGAAGTAGCCTATCAACAATATCAGAAACCGAAAAGAAAAAAAAAAAAACACCCGCGAAATAAGGTTAAAAGCGTAATGAGTCCATTCCGGCCTGTACACTGAGATCAGAAGATATGGGTAATTATATGGACCTAGCTTTTGAACTGGTTCTATACACCGACATCATCCCCCCCCCCCCCACTTGCCGCATTTCCAAAAAAGAATGAGAATAAAACAACAAAATCAACCAACAAGAGAGATTGTGAAATTAAGAAATATGGTAAGAAGTGAGCAAATGTGGGGATTCATTTTTAATATAAAACACTTTTTTCGCGTGGACATGAATGAACAGTTATTTGATTTTGTGAGTTTTAATTATTGCATGATTTTACGGCAGTATAAATGCACACAGGGCCGGACTCTGAAAGGTGTAGTGTGCAATAAAGGTACGGGTTGGGATCTGGGGCTGCCCTCGACTTCGACGGTTAACATGAATTTTGAAGCATAAGTTTGGCCACTATGCTGCTTTACATGCATTTTATCAATTAAACAATGGTTCCATTACAATCCGAATGTCTCAAAACATATACAAGGACTGTTTATCTTATATGCTTGTGTCGACTATTTACGACGTTTTGACAATTTATAGATAATTCATTTTGGATGATGGCCATCTTGGATTTTTTAAGTTTATGGGCTTTTGGAAAAGAAATTCAGCTTGGTACAATATCTGAATTAATTTGGTCCGGCCTCAATCTTATTTGTGCAAATTTTGGTGCTTTTACCAAATACCCACAATGATTTCACACTTCTGCACAGCTACTATTCTTTCTTCAATTTTCAACCGCCAAGACTTCTATATACTACAAGAATCCGTCAAGTGTGTATTGGACCGATAGGGTGTATGTAGCGTCTTTGGTATGACCGCGCTACTCATTATATTACTCAATATATCATGTCTTAAAATACAGACGTTTCTTTCACCCTATCTGAATCCTTTATCTTTTTTGGCGATGCCCCACCCATTGTTTACCATGTCTTATCATCATTTCCGTCTAAAAGTCCATCAACTATTTTCCAACAGAATTTCGCCTGCAACGAAAATCAAATCGCTTCATCTCCCGGCATATATTTACAACGAATGGATAATTATTATGCTTATTTGAATTAATGAATAAAAACATGAAGAAATGAATTAATAAATGAATGCACGAGTGAATGAATGAATGACTGTATTAATTATTATATTTATTTATACAGTACACCTTTTTTCATATAAGTTGCTGTACTGCGCATTACAATAACTATTTTACAAGTACACATACAAAAAAATCAATTACTTTAATAGAACAAAATACAATTACATAACAATTACTCTGAAAATGCTCTAACGAACAGTTCAGCTTTAAGATTTTTTTCTTTAAATTATAAGTGTAGCAGGATTTTGTTGCAAGACAGAGGGTGTTCACAAGAGTGAAGCAGGGACATGGAATATCTCCTCAGGAGATTAATGATTCTCCAAAGGTTTCCTGAAGAGGAAGCGAATCAGACGATAGCAGACATTCAGGTACCAGGACAGGTAGTTGGAAGAGGAGAAAGGGTTCTTGCAAATAGACTGATGTATGATACGGAAGTTTGAAATAAATCGTGTATTTGATAAGAAGCTAGGGGAACGTTTGAAGACTGGTGTAATAATATTAGAATATGATCCTATACTATTGATTCATGTTATTAATCTTGTGGCTTTATTCCACAGATTCTGAAGTTGTGTATCAAATTATCGTAAGGGGGTGATCAAATCTGAGGGCCTTGCAGTAATCAGTTTAATAAGTTACCAGCGAGCGTTGGATTTTGTTGTCCAAAATAACAAATTTTGTATCATTATCACTGAATTTCATCCTAATGATACCCATCAAATGTTCAATACATTGGCAGAGATAGATATATCATAGATATGTAGATAGATAGATAGATAGATAGATAGATAGATAGATAGATAGATAGATAGATAGATAGATAGATAGATAGATAGATACATAGATAGATAGATAGACAGAGAGTGAGAATGAGAGAGAGAAAGTCAGCGAGAGAGTGAGAGAGAGAAAGAGAGAATGAGACAGAGGGGGAGGGGGGGGGGATAGAGCAATCTGGTTAAATGTACTTTCCGATTGTTTATCCAAAGACAATCTTTTATCTAGGAACAAAATAATTGTTATATTGCACCCTGCAAACATTACGAACTTTTTAAAGGTAAATCGATCACTGGTGGGCATTATTATATTACATCTTTATTATTACTATATTTCTTAAATTTTAAAAGTTTTACAATCCATTTGTTGATGAGATCAACAAAAAGATCCAGTCAAAAGCTATTCCTGTCCACATAGGTCGACAGTGAAATATCGAAATTCGTCTCAAGGCATGACCTATAATTCATATTTAATTAATTTGGATTCAGAGACATGACATCCGCCTAGGTGCACGCTTTTCACACCAAATGCTTGCAGATAATATGAAACATTTTTTGGACCAAACAAGGTTTAAAACTGAAAGTCTTCTTGAACAGATAAAAATTGAACATGCACATAACATTCATCTCACAAGCAGATGGGGATGTACAGGACATGTTTTAAAAGAGGAGGAAGAAAACATCACCAAATCTGCCCTGCATCGAAAACCTACAAGGAACAGAAAGTAGATCTATAGTGGGTCAAATTACAACATGGGAGCATATAGCGGAAGCAGAAATCAAACCTGGCACTCAAATAAAAGACTTGCCAAAGACAGATAAAGATAATTGTCCTTAGTTGTCCTACATGTCATCAGGCACAAAAGTAAATAAGAAAGTCAGCTTTTGTTTTCAATGTGTTCTTAATACACGTGTCTGAGCTGGCTGTTGCAGCAGCGCGCAAGAAGCCTTTATAAGATTACAACAATGTATGAAAAAAGTGCTACACAAGCATCCTGTTCTCAACTTTTGTAAAGAAGCATAATGTGGTCACTCACGTCAGGCATTTTCATGATGAAATCATAGGCATTAGCATCTTTGCTTGCTTGGATAATTTCTTCCATGGTTACCCCTTCCCTTCCATATCGGATATTTTCGGCAATGGTTGTAGGAAAAAGCACAGGCTCTTGGCGTACGAGGCCAATTCTCTGCCGGAGCCATTTTAGGTTGAGTTTGCGTACATCCAGACCATCTACTGTCACCTGGGGACACAGAAGTAGAAATTGATGGAGTAATTACAGAGCCAAGAAACATGCATAGGTTGGTGATAATAATAACGCCACCTTTGAACATGCGCTCGACTTTTCTTCTTCTTCTTCTTCTTCTTCTTCTTCTTCTTCTTCTTCTTCTTCTTCTTCTTCTTCTTCTTCTTCT
>JAOWAZ010533327.1:0-10293 GCA_028565935.1 Goniobranchus fidelis
ACTACTACTACTACTACTACTACTACTACTACTACTACTACTACTACTACTACTACTACTACTACTACTACTACTGTGATGACGACGACAAAGACACCGACGACGACGATGACTATTACTGCTACTACTTCTAATACTTTTTTTTTTTTTGGTCTTCTTTTCTTCACACTGATATTACTATTACTCTCTCAAGGTTTAGCGTAAGTTTTTCAGTGGATCAGGGTGTAACACAATTTTGTTTAACCATTTTACGTTTCCAAAGTAAATCAAATTCAATTTAAAAAGCTAATCTAGATATGTTTTTGTAAATCCCCATACTATCCTCTTCCTCTTTGTGAAAAAAGTAAACTGTAGAGGGTGAGCTACATCATAGTTTAGAGGTGTTCGAGTTCTTTTCCTAAATTAGATTTGATTGGTTGAGATTTCATTTTATTTGGTATGACTTCTCCAAGCTATTTTAAATAGATAAAAACCAGTATCAACACTTGAATTGAATTTTTTAAACATGCATGCAGAGACACGACAGAAAGAGGCTCAGCAAAAGCCTTATGGGTTGTTTATAAGGAAATAGTTAGGAAAATCGAACACATTACATTATGTATATACATGTTGAGTTTATTTTCCAGAGGCAATGTTTGTCTGATAAAACATTGTACACACCAAACGAATATACTGCTAGAGGGACTTACATTTGCAGGAAATATGGCCTCTGCAAGATAAACAGAATAAGTCTTTGGCTTAATTATTGGTGTGGCACCGTGGAATCCAGCAATGACAAAACTTCAATTCTTCTTGACACGGACCTGATATGGTACCTTCTGTAGGCCAGTAGTACATTGTTACATCCTGTCTAAAGCAATTTTGAAGCAAGGGGACTTATCTTTGAATGTATCTGCAATTTTATTGGTTGATCTCGTCTTTTATGCGATCCCGATAGTGTGTCATTGGGTCTACACCTGGCCATTCCATAACTTGAATGCTCTGTTCATTACAAAGGCTAACTGTTTGTTGCATAATGTGAGCATGGCTGTTTTCCTGCTGAAATATGAGACCTCCGTGTTGAAAAAAAAACATGGGGTTGCAGAATTTGCTGGATGTTGGAAGCAGCTGTGATACCATCTTCACCACCTGGATGAGGGTTATGAAAAAACATAGGCTCGTATCATCTACACATTCCACCCCAATTTATGAGCCTCTACAGGGACAATACATGATGAAAACGACATCAAATCGACTTCTACGAAGACGGTAAAATCGAATGCGTCCATCGCTGTGGTTCACGGATAAACTGGTCTCATCAATGAAACCAATCAATCGATGAAACAAACAAACAAAAAAGCAAAATTGGTGGTCCTTTAGCCTCCTGCTCCGATTGCCTTGTGCAAAAGCCCATCTATTTTCAGGATGTCTTTCGGTTAAGACATGTCTTCTAAGGAGTTGTCGGCAGTGCAGGTCACTGGGTCGACACAATAAGGCTGACTATCTAACAACTGACTTGGCTGTTCACAGCTGTTTGCGTTTCCCATGCTGCTGCTGTTGCTGTTCGAATAGGTTCATGGCGATGTGCATGTATTACTTACCTTTGTTGACGCGCAAGCAGCACACGGAGCTTCAATGTTCTTTTCGGTTTCTGATGCCTTTTGTTTCTAGGAAATGGTTTTGCGGCATGTAAATGGTAGAAATATAATATGCATATTCGATGCTTTAGGATTATCTCAGAGGGGTTCATCTTCTCTTTAAGCCAATGGCATAGTGCTACATTTCATTCGAAAGTCAAGGCATGATAAGAAGTGCTGTAAAAGAGGCATTAGAAAGTCATGCATCTCGTAATTTATGATCTATGTCTAAAAGAAAGTCACATGATAAACCTTAACTTCTTGCAATTGGTAATTTCTTGTCCCTGTATGCTTTTAAGCACAATTTTCACTGCCTTTAATTGACTATTTGAAATCCAATGTCTGCAAGAAGCCATAAACAAAACCTTCAGGGTGTGATCTCAGTTAAGTACGAAAATCCATGCAACCGCAACATGTCAACTATTGACATTTAAGCGTTTCTTTTGGGCGTGAGTATATTTACTGTAAGCATTGCAGCGGCTCTTTTATTCTAACATGAAATACAAAATTGTAACTAAATTCCACTGCATTAAAAACCTTCTCTGCTCTTCATATTATCTGTCCAATTTATTATCCTTGGAAATGTTGTCGCCGGTTTCAACCGCACTTCTTATTTTCAGCTTTAAAGTATCCCCTTCCCCAACACCCTCTTCCATGTACACCCAAGATACAATTTCAGAACCAATTCTATATTATTATCAGATTTTCCTTCCCGTCTTCCTTTTTATTTCTTCATTTCCTTCTTTGTACTCATTTATTTGTGTATGAAAATGAAAATTGCCAATTGAACCCAACAACGACCTTAGAAGATTGAGAAACCACGACATCCAGTAGCATCAACTGGAGATCTCCAGAACATCAGAGATAATATGGCAAAGAAGAGAGATAAATGGACAATGGTTTTGCTCAAATATCAAACTGGCTGCCAATGTTGCAAAGTTGGATGATGATGTGAGCGAACGATCTTGTGTAAGTAAGTAAGTAAGTAATTTATGAATATTTATTTATTTATTATGCATCTACTGCAAGGTATATTTGCGTACGCTTTTGTAGAATCGAGGGTAATCTAATGTTTGTTCTGTTATTTTCTTTAGTTGATTAGTTACCGATGTCAGGTTGTTTTTAACTCAAAAACCGCTTTCCTGACATTATTTTGGAAAAGGGAATATCATGATTTTGGAGCTTCATAGTGTTCTTATCTCATGATATTGTGTTTATGTTCGCGTAGTTAAAACAAGATTTTTTTTTCAGTTTCATCCACCACTGTTGTGATGCTTAATCATAATATCAGCTATATAACTTCCAAATCGCCTGTTTCTCTCACCCGTTCCAGTTTTTCCAATTCGATTTTTGTCTTATTTTATTAGAGATTCTGGCAACTCCCTTTTTGTCAACTTGAATTATACTATTTCTCCAATATTAGTTTAGAACATCGCTCATCTGGGCCTCACATTCGTGTTTCTTTATCTTAATCAAATAAGTTCAGATCAAATCCAGTTTATATTTTCAAGCATTGGTTGAAAAGACTTGTCTGAAAGGAAAAAACATTAGACTTTGCTCTCTGTCTCATTTCTTTTTTCAAAAAGTCCACTCGCTGTCTCCTTAAATAAAACAAAATCTCAAGACTAACGATTCTCACAGTTCAAACAAATCCACCTTTGATCAAGGAGGAGATGGTAGGGTTATGGAAGCGCCGTGAAGCGAAAATTGATAATACGAGGTGGATTGTAAAATCACAAAGCCGACACTACTGATGAGCTGGGTGAAGTCGTTAACGACGTGGCCTACAGACGGAGAGATGATGACTGACACGAATGGTGTCGAACGTTGATGTTGATTAGCTGATTGGATAGAGAATGGGTCCCCGTTGTTTTGAAGTAGCAGCAACCTACTTGGCTCTGTGCACTGAAGGTTTTGAACATTTCAAGTTAAAGGATTTAAGAGGCCCAAGAGCAATGCAAATGAGACGCCAAGTATACGTACTGACATCGACTGATTGTTGTGGAAAGGTCATCGCAGAAAATTTGTGAGAACATTTTGAAATAGAATAATGTTAAAGCAATTTGGGTTTTTTGTTAGGAGAAGTATGAGGGTGAGATGCACGTGTATATAAGATTTTTTTCCTCTGACATGTTTCCGATGTTAAACGAAAAGACAACGGGTCAAGTCTAGTGTCTGGTGCATAATATGTCAATTTATTGCCCATTATTATTAGTAAAAATGTGACCGGCACATTGATTCACATTTACGGTACAAATCACATGCACGTGAGTGTAACTCATTATTCTTGGTTGAGATTAAAAGAAATCAAGAATGTATATTTTAGAAGGGCCTAAATCAAGATTTTGGGTTTACAATATAAATTAGCTCGTTCGTTTTGCGATTACTTTTTCCATGAATCCGACAGGAGTATTTTACTTTGGATTTTTTACTTTTGGTATGTTGTTTCTAGTTCTGAGCATCTTGTTGTATGGCTCAGGATGCTGAAAACCTATACAGATACCTTCAAGAGGAAACTAGAAACCTTCCAAAACATGTGCTTGAGACGCATCCTTAAAGCTTTTCTGGCCAAATGCTATCTCTAATGAGCAACTCAGGGCCAGGACATGTATCACAGCCATTGAAGAAGTTATTCAGACCCGTCGATGGAAATGGGTGGGACTTGTACGTCGCTTGGATCCAACATCCATCACAAGAAGAGCACTAAGATGGACACCAAAGGGAAAGAGAGGACATGGAAGGCCCAAGGCCAGAGGACTCTCCGTGGAGACAGCCCCAACAGTAGCAACTGACAGAGCCAAATGGAGATCTCTCTTGTAGTCGCCTCAAGTATCACAAGGTATAGAGAGGATTGAGTGAATGAGTGAATTCTAGTTTATGTTGTTGGTTTCATTCGTTGCTGTTTTGTTTGCTTATTTGTTGTTGTTATTGTCTTTTGTGTGTGTGTTGTTTTCTTTCGTATAACATGCTTGCATCTTCTTGGCTTTTGTGTTTGTTCGTTTTTTAATTGTCCTTTCGTATTGTTGCTTTTTGTTCTTTTCGTAAGATTTTGTTGTTTTTGTAAGATTTTGTTTTGTGGTTGTCTTGTTGTGCATTGTTGTTTTTCATTTTTGTTGTGTCTTTGTTTTTATTTGCTTTTTGTTATTGTTTGATTTGTTGGTGTTTGGTTTTGTTTTGGCTTTTGATTATGTTGGTTTGATTGTTTTGTTTGTTTGGTTTTTTGTTGCTGTTGTTGTTGTGTTTTGTTTCATTTGTTGTTCTTATTTTTCTGTGTGTTTTTCTTTCGGAATAGAAATGTCACGAAATACAAACGAATCTGTTAACAATAATAGGCTTTTAGAGGACAGATGTTGTAAGCCTGATTGACTCACCCCACCTCCACATATCTGCACATCCCCGTCGTCTTCACACAGATAAACGAAAATGGAAGAATAAAATTTGAAATAGAGGTAAGCTTATTTTCTATGAAATATCAGTCTCGTCTTGTGCTATATCTCACAAAAAAGGCAATAATAAACGGATCATCACAGAGGTTATTTGTTATGTTTATGTTTAAATGCATTATAGAATCAAGTTAACTTGTTCTAGGTAGGTAAAAATATAGACCAACGAAAGCTGAATGCTTCTATTTCGACTGCAGAAAAAAAGAGAATTAGGGAAAATTAAGCATATTTTTAAAAATTAAAAAACAATCAAACAAACAAAGCAAAAATAACACATTAATGACAACGAGAATGGAAGAACGCCAACAAAGACACCAATCATCCATGACATTATATGAGATGTCAACAGGAGCAACAGCAACAATGTCTCTACAAAAGTGATTTCAACAACACAAACAACAACAACATCATCATCAACAATAACGATTTTTATAATGAAGAAGTGAATACAGAAATTCCTCATTCATTTCCATAAAGAGTTCCCTCAAGGTAGGCTTGGAAAGGGCATTATTGTTGTTTGATGCCAATGCATGACAACTGCATGAATACACCGGATAGTCTGTCTATACGATAACAGCACTGTTTGTATTATATTATAATTTTCATTATTGGA
Source organism: Goniobranchus fidelis (assembly GCA_028565935.1). Classification (NCBI taxonomy): domain Eukaryota; kingdom Metazoa; phylum Mollusca; class Gastropoda; order Nudibranchia; family Chromodorididae; genus Goniobranchus; species Goniobranchus fidelis. The sequence continues at coordinate 5,673 of JAOWAZ010533327.1, forward strand.
ACAGAAACTGCGGTGATAGTCAGTTGTATAATCATGTAAGTTTCACAAATCAGATTATCAATTGTTCGTGCAATGTTTGGTCTTATTGGTGGCACAAGGGAACACAGTCCAGCCGACACAGGTAGGATGAGAATTGCCACAGCAGAACATCAAGACAGTCCAATGCATTTGTTTGATGATCTCAAGACTCCCAATCCTGTCTGACTTGGACTTTTGGCATCATTTGAGATTTATATCATGGTTCCATCTCGTGTCTATCCTAAGCTTCCTCTTGGCATCATTTTGAATGATCTTAGGCCTTTCATTCTGGTCGGTCTTTTGCTCTCATTCTTGTCATTATTTAGGATGACCTCTGGGCTCCTATCCCCGAATGTCATGGGTTTTTTCTTGGCAATATTTGAGATTGAAGTAAGGGGTCCTCTCACTGACTGTCTCAGGTCTGTTTCTCCCAAGATTTCTAAACCATGGTAAAGTGAGACAAATTCGCAAATTCTTAGTGCGTGTAGATGTCCTCAGGGCTCCTGCTCCTGTCGGTCTTCAGCTCTACATTGGAGTAATTTAGAAGTATCTCAGGGTTTTAACTCCTGTCGTTCTTGGGCTCTCCCTTGTAATTATTTGTAATGAAGTCAAGACTCCTACTCTTGTTTGTCTTGGACTTTCTCTTGGTACTGTCGCTCAAAAGTCTCCCACTATTGTCTGTATGGAGCACTTGCTTGACTGACATTCTGCATTTCTTTTCAGGCCTTCCTTTCCTATCCCGCAGCCCTGCGCCAAATGGTCACTTCCATCTTAAGGTACGTAATCAAAACAAAATGCTTCTAATGACGATCCAATGGTCTGTTCTTTAATTATGTTTTATCCCTTACCTTGTCCTTTTCATGAATAATGATATAAGAAAAATGTTTTTCATTAGATTTGTTTTATTTGTTTGCCTTATTATAGAGTTCTTAATTTGCTGCTCTAGGAAGTCCAGGTAAATCTATCGTTTCTTCACATGCTTTGGTTTTGGACTGCACAAAATTTGTTTTCATCGCTGCCTGCTACTCCCAAGATTTCTGACCATGTTAAAGTGAGACAAATTCGCAACTTTCATATACATGAGCATAATATAATTTCAGTTTGAGTTGGGGTTTTTTTCTCCTGCTAAGCAATTTAACCTGCATTTAATAGATTTACCAGATTTACTTGATATCTTATTTGTAAACGTATCGAGATGGATTGACGAACAACTTCAATCTTTATCAGTGCTTTCGAGACAGTTTTTCCCTTTTGATATTTGCAAATATTACGGAAGAAATAGAGGTCGAAATTATCATTCTCCTCCTAATCCTATCCTACGCTATAAGTAAAGCTAACTGCTGATTAAGTAACTTCTTTGGATATTGCCTGTTAAAAATAACACAAACTAAGAGGTGTGAAACCAGTGTTGGCACGAATTATCACCCCTAATGCTATCCCATAGATAACTTGACACTCATTTTCGATTCCATAATAAGTAGGGTAGCAAACATTACCATAAATAAATTATCTACGTTTAAGAGTCATGCTGATTTTTTACGTCATTGTCTCTCCAACCCGCTATAATGATTGATCAGTTAATCATGCAATATTATAATATCAAGGATTTACGTCACATCAACGATGCATGACCAATTGACTGTCATGTCTTTTGTCACCACACAGGAATTTGCAGCAGTCACGATTCGGGTGTAAGTTCGATATGAAAACTTGTATTCCTTCAATCACATTTGATCTAGTTTAACATTCCGCACAGACAAAGAGGGCCTCTTCTATTTCATCCTATTTCATTAATATTATGAGCATAGGACACACTACTGTCATCACTTTACCAGCATCTCCCTCAATGTCATCATCGTTGCCGTTTTCATCATGTGTCGTCCTTGGTGTCATCCTGTGCGTGTTTGCGTGTGTGTGAGTATGTGCATAATATGAGTGATCTAGAAAATCTTCAGGTTTATTCAATGCAAGACTTAGTTTTCTGATGCTTTTATTGCTTTAGTTAAAAGTTTATCCGGATGTTTATTTGTTGGTTTTTCCTTAATTGATTTCGACCATTTACTGGAAATATAATTCTCGACTTTTTATGGCATTGTCCGACACACTGCATTGATTGAGCGTGTAATCATAAAAAAATGATTTGCTTATTCAATATAACCCAATTTTCAAAGCCTCATTTGGCTCGTATTTACTGGGATGTGGATTTGAATGTTTGCTGTCTTCTCAAGACATTTGATTGCGCTTGAAAATGTTTGGAGACAGATGTTTTACATCGACGTCTCTATGAAGTTAATACTATGATTTATCAATACGGCCTTGTTGGAAAGACATTCAGCAAACTTTTCAATGTCTTTATCCTGACTTCTCTATGGATATTGCCCAAAACTTCACCCGTCTGTAAAGGTAACTGTGTTTCAACTCACTGGAATTCAATCAGTATCAAGACACAATTTGATCAATACCAGTCATCTAAACAGGGCATTCCCGCCTGCATTGAAACGACATTGGACTGCCTGGATATCGAGCTAAAATAACGACTTGGCCTGATCTTCTTAACAAATTGCCTTGCGGCCTCATTTCATTTGACCTTTAAATTTTGGCTGTTGACTTAGTCTCAGTAATGGAAAACCAAACCAATTATTTTCTCAGACTTTCTATTTTCCGTTTAAGATGTCATCAGTTTTACATCGTTGTTCTCTCCTTTTTTTTTTCCATTGTCTGGGGCAAAAAAAAAAGATTGCTTTATTTGCAGAGACTCAACGACTCACCTCAACATTATGTGTAGAAATAGTTACTATTTTGCCTCTATTATTTGAGACAAAAGTGGAGCTTCTTGACATTTTTGAATAGTGATCTGAATGTATTGTTTTGTGATAGCCCTGAATGCCAAGGACCCTTAGCTTTTACCGTGAAATTCGCGACCACTTTGCTTTCCCCTGATCTGGCAATTGACTTTGTACAGCAATGCTGATGTTATTAAAGCAGTGAAAAGTTGTGTCTTTTCTTGTAGTGAATTTGATCTTGTTATTTCTTATCCAGGTTCTTTTGAATTAGTTCAGAGCTAAATTTGGCCGTGTTTACGATTTGTGATATTTTTCCCTTCCAATAATGAATCAACTCTCTTTGATAGCTTTCATTTCTTCTTTTATTGTTCTATTCTATTTATGTCAGTTCTGTTTCGCCTATATTAGGCTATATTGACCATAAGACTTTTTCTTTATTCACATTGGCCAGTTCCTCTCTAATAAAGTCAATGTCGTCGACAGATATTATTTAATTTGGTAGCCCTGGGTAATTCATTCTTCCTCAAATGCTTTTTATGGTTCCCTGCGACATTGGGATTGTGTTGCATAATTTAGATTTTTTAAAAACAAAACAGTTCCGGTAACATGCTTAAAACTGTTGCTCATTGCGTTCTGATGCTACGTGTCAGGCATCTTTTTATTTCTAGGCCCTATACCTGACATTGACAATTATTTCACTGAGGAGGTGTCGAGGTATATGTAACTGGTCTTCTTCTTTATAGTCTTTGGGTATTTTTGATAGATGATATCAGAATGCTCTTTGATTGTGGCAAGTATTTAAAATTTAAAAGAATATGTTAATTTGCTGATTTCACCTAAGGCACATTGTATAGGGCAATTTTGGATGAGGCGTAGGCTATTCACTGGACCACTATCGGAGCAGCAGCTTTACACAATGTAATGACTAAGATGTGGAATGCTATATCGACCCCTAAGATGCAATTCATAGGTACATTTAATTTCATTCCAATATTCCTCAAGTATCACATTTGAGACAGCTCGTAATTAAACGAATCCACATGTAGACAAATGATTGAGTAGTTTTCCAGATTTATCATCTTCAAGGTCTTTTGGGGTTTCCGTATTTGTGTATAGTTGTCTGTACGTGTGTTTGTTTTGGTGCAAGGTGAGTCAAGACAGACATTAATTGCCATAACTGTATTCTGCAATGTTCATTTAAGAAACAATATTTTTCTCCTTGTCCTTTTGAAGCATATTATGGCTTTCCAAATGAATACAATAGTATTGCTTGGATGACATAATTTTTAAAAATGGCTTGAACAGGACCTCAAGTCAGAGATTGCGTCAGAAATGGCCTCTAGTGTAAAGGGTATGCCAACGTCCATTGCCGATTACTAGAAATTATTAGAACATTCTAGATCGTACTGGCGTCCAGCAGCGTTACGGGGAAAACTTAAGACAGGATGAAAGCAACTTCGTAGGCGGAGAGAGTGCGATCAGAAAAGACAATTGGTGATCAGAGTTGTGCGTTACCGTATAGGATCAATGACATGAACAGCGAGAATGAAAAAAATTAATGGTTGACATAGCTGTAAACCAGAGAGACAATAGAGGGACAATTCTGTTACAGAGCAAAGAGATGCTGGGTAGATTACTTTAATGTACAGTACTTAGAATGTCGGTTGTTGGTAAGAACGAAAAGGATGAGTTGAACAAAACTGGCCGGAGACCTAAGATTTCGCCGACTGTGTGGTATAAGCCAATGTATGTATATGTATGTATGTATGTATGTATGTATGTATGTATGTATGTATGTATGTATGTATGTATGTATGTAT